>PVIH01003926.1:0-150024 GCA_004025045.1 Sigmodon hispidus
GTTTGGCTAAGGGCTTATCTATCTTGTTAACTTTCTCAAAGAACCAACTCTTAGATTCGTTGATTCTTTGTATTGTTCTTTTTGTTTCAATTGCATTGATTTCAGCTCTAAGTTTGATTATTTCCTGCCGTCTACTCCTCCTAGGTGAGTTTGCTTCTAATTGTTCTAAGGCTTTCAGCTGCACTGTTAGGTCTCTAGTCTAAGTTTTTAAAACATTTTAAATGCCGTATTTACCTGTCTAGCTGAAATATAGTTTTGTATACCTAAAAAACTTAACATGATTGTTAAGTTTATTATAGATTATTAACTATTAATCTGTATTTATTATATATTATAATTTTAAATGAGTTGCTTTATTAGCCAATAGTAGGAACACATATTTATAGCATACAGAAAGACCATCTTACAGCACACAGTTATGCAGAATAGCTTCTATTTCTCTAGATGGTATCATAAATAGCTGTGTCTGAGGTTATTTTTATAAATAAAATGTCAGGGGGTGAGATGGCTCAGCAGGTAAAGGTACCTATCACCACTGTCTGCCACCTCAGCCCACACAGTGAAAGCTATGAGCAGAGACAAAGTCACAGCCACCTTTGGAAGCCACCACTGTAAGAAACCTAGAAAGGAAGTGTCTTCAAACTCATTGTGCTTAATGTTTTCAGTCTCCCCTTTTCCAAGGTAAATCCTCATGATTAAGAATAAATTCCTATCTCAATGAGTGCATGGCATACTCATACTCAAACACCAAAACTGAACGTTTTGGCCAAGCTGCTACAATGCAAGGAATCAGAGCAATTGGTGGAGCTCCTCCTGCATTCAACTGTCCAGCTCCTGGAGCTGAATTTGCTCCAAATAAACGACACCAATACTAAATAAAGTTGCAGTGTCTAGTTTCCTGCAACCTTTAAAAGAAAGGCCACTTTTGGACTAGCCAGAATCCTACCCTGGAAAAGTGTTAGGAGTTCTTCCCAATAGATAGGTCTTCCCTGCCTGTACTACTCTAGGGAGTATGCTTGGAAGGCAGAGGGCAAGGGAGGGGTGGTATTTAACAAATCAAAGTGTGGTATATTCCTTTATAGAGTCTATCTGGTACATTCCTGAAGCGTGTTCATTGTTGAGGGCCTGGAGAACTAGAGCAGAATGAACTCAGAGCTCCATTAATCTTGTTCATTCCTGTTTTCTTCCTTCTTCCGTCCATTGTGTTTTAATTACTGTTTCATCTTTATTCCCCTCAACCCTAGAGACACTGCCATATATACCACAAAATCTAAACATCCTCCAATGACCCAGCCCAATTCCTCCATTCACTCCCAGGTGAGAATTCAGACAAATGTCCACAGAGGTTACAGAATACATACGGTTCTGTTATATCTCATATATAACCCTTTCATGTCCTGAGGAAGACATTTCTCTTAGAAGTTTTCATTTTAGTATATCTTTTTAAAAAGTCTTGTGTTAACTTGCCTCCATCTTTTTCTTGGGTAAAGACTACTCAAGAGTGAATGACCTTTTATGTCTATGATATTGCTGTTCACAGCTTTTCTTAATAGGCCTAGTACAATCTTGGGAACAGGGTTGCTGTGTGTCGAAGGTCTGACAGTAGCTCTGACTTAGCCTTGCCTATCTTAGGTCATTAAGCGCTGTGCATTTTTTATTGGTGTACTGTTTGATTCGTTCTGATAACTTCAATTTGAAATTTTTCTGAGAAATGGAGCAGTAATACAGCATTACCTTATTAAAGTACATTTGAAGCCTTTTAAAAAAAAGAATAAAGAATAAATTCCTAGTCCACCAATGGTCCGCTCACCACTGTGTGGTTATTTTCTCATAGTTGTGATTAAATATATAACAATAACAATATAAGGAATTGTAGTTGAGAGCAGGTACTACAGACATGTATTTGGGGCATGGCCAGAGGACCAGCTTAAGGTCAGAGTGTACATACACAAAAGCCCCTTCCTGTTTCTTTCTCATATCTTGGATGAAAAACCTGAACCTCTGAGTGATGCCTAGTGGACCAGTCCAGCGTTCCAAGACTAATCTCATATATCAGTTAATACGTCCTTCTGATTCCTTAATAGGCATTAATCCTTCTTTATCAGTGGCTGGAGGGTTTACTTGAGCTACCCTTTCAGGATGGTTTGAGAAAAACTACAACCCACCATGGCAATAGGAACTGAGGAAGCTGGTTACACTGTATCACCAGTCAGGAAGCAGTTTTTTGGTTTTTTTTTTATTCAGGTAGAGACTCCTGATGTGGGATGTCTTTCTGTATGCTGTGAATATCATTGGTTAATAAAAGGGACTTTTTTGGCCTATGGCAGGGCATCTTAGAAGCAGGTGGGAGATCCGAGCATAGACAAAGGAGAAGGAGGAAGGAGTCAGGGAAGGACTCGATTCGGCCGTCTAAGGATCAACATGTAAAAACAGGTAAGCCACAGGTCGTGTGGCAAGACAGATTAAAGGGAATGGGTTGAGTTAAGATGGCTTTAGTAATAACCCCTATCCATAGGTCAAACAGCATGTAATTAATATAAGCAGCTGAGTCATTTTGGGGGCTAAGCAACAGCAGGTCTGCAGGCAGGTCCAGACCAAAGTGCTAGGCTAGGCCAGAAACTCTTACTACAGACTCCAGCACATGGAATGGAGCCTCCTAAAGTCAGAGTAGGTCTTCCCACCTTATGCAAACTAAAAACTACCTCAGAGACATGCCCAGAGGTTTGTCTCCTGAATTATTCTAGACTCTGTCAGGTTAACAATCAAGATTAGCCATCACAACCAGGGACCTACTTCTTATGGAAGATGCAAATTTGTGCTATGAGGCTCTGTTAGTTGACCTTAGCCTCATATAACCCTTTCATCATCATTAACAATCTGCTGTGGGACCTGAGTTAAGGTAAGTGGGCAACATAGTGTGACCCCAAACTATCACAGCAAACAATCATGCAGCCAGATCATCTGTCATCTTTCTTTCACCAAGAGAGAACACACAAATGACTCATGCCACTGGCCTGGGCCCTGCATCATCATGAGACCTGTTCTGTGACTCACAAGGTGGTATCAGCGTGTAGACAAAATGGGGAAAGAAAGCTACAGATGAGCTTACATGCCACATGAACAAGAGATACTTTGTACCTTTCGGTTTCTGCTAGGAAGATTTCAGCCCCCAAATACACAACTCCTTTGTGACAGCCACTCTATGAGACTCTGGGACAAAGAATGAATATGATTCATTTCCTGTCCTGAAGAACAGAAGATTCAGGAGTATAAAAACCAAAAAACAAGATAAGAACTGACAGACTAGAAAAGACAGTAAGGAGAACAGAGGGGAAGAAGAAAACAGAGGGATTCACATTTCAGTCATTAGGACCAAGGTTTCTAGTTCACACCAAAATAAGGAAATGTTAACGTGTGCATGAAAATACTATTACAAACTAGTATTTTGTATAATTTGCATGAATCGATTTTTTTTTACAATGTTAAAGATATAAAAGCTTTTATATAAAACAAACTCTACCTTAGTTCATTTGTTCAGGGACGTCTTAATTACTCTTGGTGCCATCTATTGACCACAAAAGGAATTGACATAAATGGGGTCTGCACTGTGCTAGTGTTGAGCTTTCTCTATAAGAACTTTGGGGGGCACAAAGTTGAGGCTCATCTGTATGTGATGATCTGCTTAACCTGGAGGGTGCAGAGAGGTCATGGTTAACTATATACAGGCACTAAGGTCAGATTGCCTTGGAGGATAAACCAAAAGTATGACATCTCCATTGCTTATCTTGTCTCAGGCTCAGATCTTATTTAATTATGCAAGGAAACTGTTTTCCATACATAACAAGACCATTGCATATGAACTCATAATGGCTATGACTATAGGCACAAGACCTGCACTAGAGCAGGCCAGCAAAATCCCAGCATGGATGCAGTTGGGGGTCCATGATGGTCTGCCCACAGCTGGGGAATTATTGACAACTGATAATCTGCTAGGGAATGGGAAGCCAGTTTCCTTCAGGGAGGCCACTCATGACCCGGGAGATGGTCCTATACCCATGCACATAAGTGGATGCCCTGGGTTTAAAATAAGAGCAAATGAAATTGGAAAAGCAAATAAAGAGTAAAGAAAATGGGAGAAATTTGAGGGGAGGAAGAAGAGAATTAAGGAGGCCCATTAGATCAAAACTATACATGTACAAAATCCTCAAACAATAAAAATAAATATTTAAAAAGGTAAAATAGGAACTATGGCACAGAACTACTAAAGCACAAGATTAGTCTGTGATGTATGAAAGGAACTTTTATATGCTGATGGGGAGAAAACACACTTTTGAGTGGCCACTGAGAGAAATCCATATTTACTACAACTGGATATACTCCCTCCCACATACCACATCACCTTTAAAAATTTAGATTGATATCAATGTGTTTAAGTGGGTACTGGATAATATACTTAAGAACTTCAAAATAACCATGTAAGTAATAATTTCTTAAAAGTTGAAAAGTAACTCAGACTTTCAGCAAGAGGAAAGAGATTCCTGTAGTGTACTCATTCCATAGACCATGGCAAGTAACACACATTAGACACTGGCAACTTCACATAGAGAAATGCGTGGTTCAAGCACCAAACAATACAGACCATGTGACTCCATGCAAATAACATGAAATGAGGCTAAATTAATACATTCTGCTAAAAGACAGTGATGACTATTCTCTTCATCACTGTTTTATTGCTGTGAAGAGACACCATGATCTAGACAACTCTTGTGAAAGAAAGTGTTTAATTGAGGGCTGGCTTACAGTTTCAGAGGATTTTCCCATTGCCATCATGGCAGAGAGCATGGTGGCAGGCAGGCAGGCAGGTGATAGAGAAGTAGTTAAGAGCTATATCCTGATCAGTAGGCAGAGAGAGAGAGAGAGAGAGAGAGAGAGAGAGAGAGAGAGAGAGAGTGTTTAGTCTTTGCATGGACTTTTGAAACCTCAACCTCAAAACTAACACCTAGGCCCCACCTACTCCAACAAGGCCACGCCTCCTAATCCTTCTCATTCTTTCTAACAGTGCCACTCACTCCCTGGTGACCTAAGCATTTAAACATAGGGGACCATTCTTAATCAAACCTCCACAGTTATCATTAGTAGAGGGAACACTATGAGAATCCCTTAACTCTTGATGTTGCTCTTTACACATCTAAATCTATTTACTTTGTAAATATTTTAATAGTATTAAGAATGTTGAAGGCATCATCTTGTGTTAAAAAAAAACACTCAGTAGGGAGCACAGTTGATAAACAGGGTTTGGTAATTTGTTAATATTATATATGCCTGTTACACCATCATGAGGAGAATGTCAAGAAGTGGGGTGCTTATGGAGGAGAGCTTAGGGGTAGGTGTATTGTACTCACTCAGAGATACTCATTATGTCAGCAGACACTCAGTACAACAAAGAGAAGGCTAGCAGCCAGCTTCTGAGTGTAGAGCCTGAGAGATATCCTACATAAGAGATTGCCAAGAAGGAAGAGCTGGTTATGTTCCACAGCAACTACTGACAAAACATCTGATGCCAGATCTGGCCAGTGAGCTGTGGTTTGCTATGGCTGCTTCTTTCCTGAAACTGAGCATGACCTTAAATAAACCACTTAAACATGCTTCCTGTCTACAGACATCACAAGAAACAAGAGGCCCATCAACATCGGGAGGCAAATCAAATGTACATGACAGCAGAATGCTAACAAAGATCTCTGGGGTGTCCTGTAGCATTGCTAGGCTAGCTGTTCTTCCTTTACCTATGATGAGCAAATAAAGAAAACATGAGATTCAAATGTACTGAGGCTTAGGGGGCAAAGTGGAGAGCATGCTTCCTATGAAATACCACACTGCCCTCTGAGGGACATGAGTGACCTGGCCTTTCAGCGGAAGCTAAAGAACTGAATGATGATGTGTTAACAACCACCAACAGGAATTGGAGGAAGCATGGACATGAGAGCCCATTTCTCTAATCTATGAAATATCAAACAAACCTTAACTCTGGTATGGCATCATGGCTACTTGTTGGCTGTATTCCCAAGTACCTATTCAGCTTTCTCTGACATATTACATGTAACAGTCAGATTGATTTTGGAAATACAGAGTCCATCCACAGATGAATGGGTACCCACATAAGCCAGTTGAGAAGAATGAATCTCATATTCTTTCAAGGATACCATCCTCTTGTCTGAACAGGGTCACATTTGGACAGGGGAAGGCTCAGAACTGCAGCATCCCTTTGTTACTATGGAGACAGCAAAGTCAAAATGATACTCAGATATGAAGCAGTGGGGGCAGGGACAAGAGAGCCATGAGCAATACAGTTACAGTCCTAATAACTCTGGGCCAAATGTCACCTGAAGCCGGACTCACCATTGTTCTTATGATGACACAGACATGAGCCTATATTTTCCCTTTATTGTCTTCAGCTAGTCTGATTTGGTTTTATTTCAAAAACTAATATCCTAGTGTTGGAGAGATTGCTCAGTGATTAAGAGCACTTGATGCTCTTGAAGAAGACATATATTTGGGTCCCAGCACCTTCTTATAAGTCTACTTCCAGCAGTCCTAACGCCCTCTTCTGGCCTCGGCAGGGGAACATAGGCAAGTGGGCACACATAAACAGTTATTATTTATTTATTTAAAGTGAAAAACTGACATTTACCCTCCACAATTTGTTTGTGTGGCACACCTTTATCAAAGAGAATAAATAAATGTTTAAAAATCCTATACTTCTGAAATATTTTCCCAAAACTTAACTTGCTTTGAGGATACAGCAAATGCTTACTTGCCATCACCAGATTCCAACCTGACAATTTATTTCTCTCATCTCATCTCTCTCTCTCTCCCGTCCTCCTCCCCCTCCTTCTCCCTCTCTCTGTGTATGTATATGCATGTTCACATATGAGTGGATGCACATTGCTGCATAGGTGCATGTGCATATGTGTGTGCACATGTCGGGTGGCATGGGTCCAAAGTTGAAGTCTTTCTCAATTGCTATCTATTGAAGCAGGATTCTCTTAAGTAAACTCCGAGCTCACCAATTAAACACAACTACATAGGTTGTTTACTCCAGGGATCCCCTGTCTCTGCCTCCCAAGAGCTGGTATTATAAGGAAGTCACCACATTCAACTGGCCTTTATATGCAGCCTGGGATCTGAACTTCTGAACTCTGGTCTTCACACCTGTGCTCACATGGCCAAGCACTTCAACTTCTGTC
This sequence comes from Sigmodon hispidus, assembly GCA_004025045.1. Lineage (NCBI taxonomy): Eukaryota > Metazoa > Chordata > Mammalia > Rodentia > Cricetidae > Sigmodon > Sigmodon hispidus. The sequence goes on from PVIH01003926.1 coordinate 7,245, forward strand.
ATAGCCCTACCCCTTCCCATGATTTCTAAAAGCAAAAACAAGGAAGCTGAAAGTCTTCAACTCCTTTAATCTAACCAACTATAAGTGATCATAGTCCACATTCCTGTCCTTGCAAAACAATTACCCCTTTTAGGCATTAGCTCTAAACCCCAAAGAAAAGAACATTCTATTACTAGTCCCCAAAGAATCTCATTTGTGAGCAAACATTAAGATATTGGGAAACATTACGTGGTAGGGCACCAGAAAAGAGAATTTGGAAGGAGCTGGTAGGACTGGAGAGAGCTGCTATGTCTCTTTCACTCACTCCATCCTCTGTCTCCTTCAGGAATTAAGGAACCACAGGAAATTTTCAGTCCTCAGCATAGCAGATACATCCACATTAAAAAACAAGGTGCACTGTTGTCCATTTTAGCAGGTCTCTCCTGCTAGAAGTATCAAAACAAAGGTAATGCATTAGCCAGTCTATCTGAACCACTTATTTTCTCAAGATGGGCTGGATTCTTAGCCTGCACAGATACAAGGTGGCAAAATTTGTCTTTTAAATGTCATTAGAGAAGGCTAGTACTTCAAACACAAAGTCGCCCTCTGTTCCTTTGACTAAGTCAAATTTTTCTAAATGGCATTTCCTCCTGCAAACTCAAATATAGATAGAACAGACTCACCACAAAAATATGCATTTCCCTACGTGCCTCAAATATATGAGGGATCAAGTAAGCCAAATGCAAAGCAAACATATAAAAAGCAGACATGGGCCTTGAAGGCACAGTGTGAATCTTGCTTTTTACTTGGGTTATATTTCTGAAGAGCTTTTTTAGAGGAGTTCTGTGGAAATGGAAGGGAACTTCAGTGGGCCAGGGAAGGATGGCAGAGTCTGGAAGCATGAGAGTGTCTTGGGGACAGCTCCTGGTGGCACCAGGCTCTGATGGTAGCTTCTTCTCTGTCCTGACTTACCTCACCTCTCCCAGGACTAAGTTGGGCTATAAATGGCACCGTTCTCAGGTGACTGGTGATTTGAAATCCCTAATGGGGATTTCATTATCCTCCTGTTGCTTTGGGAACACAGGACAGTAGTTTTATAACCATTACCAAAGAGATGATGCCCAAGGCTTGTTGTGGAAGACAAATCCAGGACATTAAGTATCATTCTGGCAATTCCCCTGCAGAGTAATTCCTCTTGCTTCACCTATATTTCTTTCTATATATATTAGAGAACTTTAATCTTTATACCCACAAACCCTAAAAGGACTTGGATGGCTGAAATCACAAGCTCAATTAGATAGGATTAAAACTCTTCTCAATGGGCCACGCCTCCTCCCAGGCTGCAGGAAAGGCCCAGTTGCTAAAGTGTAAACACATGCAGATTATGTAGCCAGGTCCTCAGATAAATACCAGGCTCAGCAGGACACACCTGCACTGCCAGTTCTGGGGAGTGAGACAGGAGAGTCTCTGGGGCTCACTGGCCAGCCAATCTAGCCAAATTAGTAAGCTCCAGGTTCAGTGGAAGACTCTTTCTCAAAATATAAGGTCGGCACCTGAGGAGAGATGGGTCAGTGGATAGTGAATGCTGCTCTTACAGTGGGTCAGAGTTCAGTTCCCAGCATCCCAGTCAGGTAGCTCAAAACTGCTTGTAACTTCAGTTCTAGGGGATCTAACACACTATTCTGGCCTCCATGGACACTGTACTCATGTGTATATATACACCACAGAGACAAACACATAATTTAAAATTAAATTTAAAAATTAAAAAAGATAAGATAATATAGTAGAGAAAGGATTTGAGGAAGACAACAAATTAACTTCCTCCCCTCCCTGTGAATGCATACATACAAACATGTGCCCCTAAACACATACACAAATACCCGTATCTATGACTTCCAGAAAATCTATTTTGCTGAAAAGAAGACTGGCCAACTCCCGAGGTCCCTTCCATATGACTCTGATCTATCTGTGCTTCCATCACTAAGGGAGAACACTCCTTCCAGTCCTCTAGATCCTTTGAAGAGATGGCTACAAGAAGCTAGATGTCTCCACCAGCCTGTGAGCATTGTCTGTGACACTGAATACAAGTCCCTGTGATATCATTCATTATCCTGAAATTTTCATTCTCTCTGCAATTAACAGAAACAAAGAGTGGTCTGGTTCATAAAGCAGAGAGAACTTAAATTGTCTTGTAATTCCTCACCCTCATACCCCTCCCTCTGATTAACTGTCTCTAGATCCTGCCCCACTAATGACCATGGACTTTCCCAAATTCTTCACCAGTCAAGCACAGAGAACAAATCCCACTCATTCAATTAAAAAAATAGTGTGTACGTCTGGTTATTTTTTAGAATCCCTTTTAAAGGTCAAATTAACTAACAGTACTGCTTCCCCTACTGCGTAACAAAAGAGCACACATGGCTAACAACTGGCCATAGCAGAGAGCCTGTAAACAACAGGTAACGAAAATGATGGACATGGGTTAATGATTTTAGAGAGTCTCTTAGCATAACCCTCCGAAGCATCATTCCACCTTGAAATTTCACACTCATTAACATTATAACTTAATTAGGCAACTCTAAGTAAACTGTGCTGGTGGCTGATGACCAATTAAGACCAGATAGCTGTCTACAGCCTTCTGCTGTCACTGTGATGGCTAATTTCCCACTAATCTGCAAAGGCTCTTGGGTGTCTCAGTCATAAATGGAGGGGTGGGAGGGATAAGGTCTGACTTATAAGAAAGGTTTGTAGCAGAGTCAAGTTAACTTGTGAACAAGGACATTGGTATGTTTACTGGGGGATGGGCAGGTCTGACCAGCCTAGCAGTACAGCAGAGGGAAAGGACGGTGCAAGTAAACAATACTGGACATTCTATGTGGTAAGTCACCTTCACTGACAACCCAGGACAGAAAAAGCCAGTCAGTCAAGAGCACTGTGTCCTGGCTTAAACTTCAGACATGGAGCATGCTGGGAATCTGAAGTCTTCCTCCATGTGGAAATCCTTTCCCTACTCCATCTGACCCGGACGATGAAGTCACGGCAGCTCTGCTTCAGATGAAGCCTTTAGTCAGATCCAGTGTCTGCTGCTGAATAATGGCTTCAAGACCAGGACTGGCTGATCTCTCTCTCTCTCTCTCTCTCTCTCTCTCTCTCTCTCTCTCTCTCTCTCTCTCTCTCCCTCTCCCTCTCCCTCTCCCTCTCTCTCTCCCAGCCCCTCTTCCCTCCCTCCATCATTGTATTCAACAGTCATATTGCCTTGGTTCTTCTTCCTTGATCCTTGTTTCCAAAGGGCACAGGTCTGCTCAATATATTTTCCATGTAAATATTCCTATATAGGTGTAGCCCTAAGGTCAAATAGGCATTGTTACATACACATCCTGTCTTACGTCTTCTTATAAGAAATGAAGAAACATCAATTAGAAATCTCTAGAGGCTCTGAACTTAAGATCCTACTTTTGCTATTTTTATATTGCATCCCACACATAAACCATGTAGCAAAGTTCCTCGTCCTCATGGAAGACAAAATGGGGCGGTACAGTTCTCCAATTTTCCCACAATGTTAGACTCCCTGCCAAAGGTGAGTACCTCATTCCTTAAGAGGTCCTGATGTAACCTCTCCATTGGAGGTGTTCAGCTTAACAGACAGAGGGACTTTTATTTACATGTCTTCCTCAACAATCAGAATTTCCTGTTATTTGACCAGAAAGCTAAATTCTCTGAGCCAAGCGATATTACTGTAAGGCTCCAAGATAGCATATTCAAATTTCACACAGTACTTCCCAGTGTGGAATGTCCCCAACAGGCTTATGTGACCCTTGGTTACCAGATGGTAGAGCTTTCTTTGAAAGTCACAGAAACCATAGGACATGGAGCCTCACTGAAGAAAGTGGGTCGCTGGGAGCTAGGCTGGAGTTTTACAATCTGTCCCAATGTCCTGTTTACTCTCTGCTTCCTGGCTATAAATACAATGTGATCAGCTGACCTCCTGCTCTTATAACCTGTATCCTATGCCTACTGCCATATCCTCTTCACCATGATGGAGTGATGTCCTTGAACTGTGAGCCAGAACAAACTCTCCATTCCTTCAGTTATTTCTATCAAGTGTTTTGTCACAGCTGAGCGAGATGACCAATACACTCTGTGACTCCATAAGAGTGTCAGCTAATAAGTGATGCTCAACCATCTTCAGATAGTAAGAAGGCAGGGTAGAAAAGAAATCTATGCACATTTAAGTATCCTTAATATGATGTTGATGCTTTGCTGTTTAGTATAAATCGTGTCTGTGCAACATTGCATGGTGTCTCAAATACTGCTTAGGGAGGTAACATCCCTCTGTGCTAAGTGATAGTGCATTGTGATTCTTGTCTCTCATTTGTCTTATTATAGATCTTTATCTAATTTTACACAAGTACATTAACTGAGTTATTACATGACCAATATTTTTCAGCCACAACAGGGCATAACAGAAGGCTCCTGTATGCTTATTTGACAGTACAGCATTACTTGTTTGCCAGTGGAGCCTGAAATTAGTGGTCTGCTGTATAATGGTATTGTTTATTGTTTTTATTTTCCTAAGTAGCATGTGAAATTACACTGCACAGATACACTGGACACATTGCTGAGACACTATTAAGTTGTCATGGTCTGATAGTTCTCAGCAGCTTCTTATCCATGTGGTGTCTCTTACTAAACACCACAGTGCACGATGTGTGACGGAAAAAAAAATCAAATGCAAACTTAAGAAAAATCTTGTGAAAATGAAAATATAGCCTTCTCATCTCAGTACAAAGATCGGAATTAGTCACAGTGATGTTTCAGGTGTGAATCATGCCTTCGAGGAGCATCCCAGAGAAAAAGATTCAGAGAAGGGTTCACTGTGGTCATCATTACTATGTCCTCCCCAACACTGCTGAAAGGCTCTGCCCTACAAGCCTGGGGGCCTGGGTTCAGAGTCTCATCATCCTATTGAATGGGTAGGCATGGCAGCACGTGCCTGTAATCTTGATGCTGGGGAGAAGAGCGAGGAGGGTCCCTGGCATTTGCCACCCAGCATGTCTAGTCTGATTGCTGAGACCTGGGTTCAGTGATAGACTATTCTGCAAACACTAAGGTAGAACGCATGTCAACCTCTGGCCTCTAAGTGCACATCTGTGCATATACATGAGCATGTATGTATACACACACACACACACACACACACACACACACAGGAAGTACCATCCTATGAATAAAAATGGAAATAAACTCATGAGAATAGTTGTCTCAATGATGCAGAGTATGAGTGCTCAGACTCATGGGAGAAAGAGCAAGCAAACCAGTGCAATTATTTTCTTTCTCAGTCTTCATGTTCCAGATATTGCAAAGAATAAAAGAGGCATTGGGAAGACTGCCTGGGGATATCACCCCAAATGTTTCAAATTACTATTCTGCATATTCATTAACCATCAAAACTATGCTATGCTAAATGCGGTCTTTGGTAGGCATGAATCAAAATCATGTTTTCTCACAAATGAATGGGCAGTGACTGTGGCATCTCTGTCCTTTTGATTCTTTTCTCTGAGAGAACACTGCTTTAGATCACTATTTGCTCTTATAATGGAATATTGCCTTTGAGGCCTCTACTACCTAAAGTGCCCTTAATGTGTAGTCACCATACATGTAAGTTTGTGCCGATTATATGTAGCTTAGAGGATTTCAAAAACATCTCCCTGAAATGTTTCTGTCTCCTCAGAACTCCCCTGTGAGTCTCCTGTGAGGCTGGATTTCAACAGAACACAGTGGCAAAGTTTCATCTTGGAAAAGAACTTCCCACAGAAAAGGGAGACATCAAAGGAGTGTTCCTGTGTGCTGGAGCGCCTCTGATTTTACTGAACCACCACATGCAGGAACAACACATCCTGTTCAGAGGCACCAGAAACAGCAGCAGCAGCAGCAGCAGGGTGCCTCTCTGCCCACCCTCCCTGCTTCCTGTGATGCCTCTTCTTTAGTTCCTTCCATTGCACTTGTCTGAGCTTATTCCAGTAGACTCTGGGACACTCACTTTAAATTTCTGCTGAATTTGATGGGCCCATGTGACATATGGCTGTCTTGTGCCTTCCTTAGAAGTTGACAGGTATATTGACGGTGTCTTCACTTATATATTCTATATGTACCTCTTGAGGTCGTGGGGACCCTTTTTCCCATGTACCTACTTACAGGAGATCTCCCACATGACTCACCCATCCCATCCTCTACATTTATCCCCCCATGGAAACTATTTATTCGTTTAAGTACAAACCCAACTGTGAATTAACCTATTATGCAGGGGCAGAGCCCTCAGGATCCCATCACCTCTCAATGGTGAGATCTAATGGGTGAAAACAAAGTCTTTACCACATGAGCCTTTGGGAGGATATGTCATACACAAATATAATTGTAGTGAGATCATGGTATGTTGTAAGTATTTGTCCCTCCTACTGGTTTAATAAAAAGCTGAGTGGTCAGAGGCAGACAGGAAGTGTGGACAGAGATACCGGACTAAGAAAACTCTAGAAACATCTCAGAGCAGGGCAAAGACACTCCAGAGATGCCAGAAGATTCAGAGAAAAGAAGTTGAAATGCTGCAGAGAAAAGGTACTGAGCCGTATGGCTGAACAAGATAAGAATAATGGGTAGGTTTAACAGTAAATAATTAGCAAGTTATATGCCTGGGCCCTAGGTCAATCAATGTAAAATTAATGTAAGCGTCTGTGTGTCTCTGTGGGTCTACAGGACTGCCGGACTGCCAGTCAAATCTCTAGTCTGAAAGTCTGGCCTGAAAGTCTGGGCCAGAAACCTCATATAACACATAATGAAGAAAGTTATTCTTTTCATTTTTTATTTTTACCTCAAACTAAGCATGGCTTTGAATTTCAGCTTATGGTCTGGCTTATAGGTTTCTCATTTTTATAAATGCACATACATGTGAATGCTAGTTGTTGACATTTCACTCTACAGATCAGCCCATCTCATGTGTCTTTAGGAATAGAATACAGACAGTCCAACCAACACTCATGAAAAGTCAAAGTTAGAGTAAAATCAGAGCTGAAGGAATTGGACATTTGTCTGCTTCTCTCTTCCAGAATGTCAAATCTTCAGGGACAGAGATTTGTTTTTAATCTCTTTTCTTTCTGTGCCACTGAATTTGAAAGTATATATTCAATGTAACAACAAAAAAAATCAAATGTGTTAGGTAAATGTGGGCATTTGTATGCCGCAGTACATTGTGGAGGTCAAATACAACATTAGGCATCATCTCTGGCCTTCTGCCTTGTTAGAGACAGGGTCTCCTGTGTTTCAGCGCTATGTAGACCAAGCTAACTGACCCAAACCTGCCAGTCATTCCTAGTCTTCATCTTCCATCTCCCTGTAGGCATACTGTGATTACAGATGTGAATGACTATGTCCAGCTACTCTGTGTGTTTTGGGGATCTGAATTCAGATAATCAAGCTTGTGTACAAGTGATTTGCCCATTAGTCCATCTTCCTAGCCCAGGAATGAATTATTAATTGAAAGATATCATCTCTAAAATAGTTTGAAAACAGAATGCAAGAACCCAAAACTCCGCAGGATTTACAAAAACAAACTCCTAGTAAAGCAATGAACAGTGTCCACTACAGCTTTCTGTTTGATGACCACATCTGTTTTTTATGGGCTATGCATAGTCACAGTTGACATAGTGAAGACATAGGAAAAGATAGGAGAGTATAATGTCTATGTGTTTCAGCACATGATGTATTTGGAAACCAAAGTTGTCAGCATGGGATGGCAGACAACTTGTGGTCAGGATCTGAGGTTCCTAGTTCTTCACATCATACTTCCCTCTAGAAAACCCTTAAAGAGAACCTTGTTGCTGGAGGTGGGCTGGAGCCAGGAGTGGTACTGAGATGCAGTGTGTTATTAATAGAATAAAAGAGAGTAACTTCACACTATCCCGACATGAGACAAGTTATATCATGTGCTCTGTGAGGTGTACTCCAAGGCACCTGTATTACCTAGGAAGCTTCTGAACTCATCTTTCACTTACAAACATTTTTGTTTCAGTTTTTGGTTATGTTTTATTGAGACAGAGCATTTCTATATAGCCTACGCTAGCCACGGGCTTGATATGTAGCATAGGTTGGCTCCATGATTCTCTTGTTTTGAGATTACAGGCATATATCACCATACCCAGCTACCTGGAAAACATGGTGTTTTATTCTTAGAATAAGGGCTCAGATATTGCAGGATAACCTCAAACTTCCTGTGTAGTTGATGATAACTTGAATTTCTAATCCCCCAGACTCCATTCCTTCTTACATCTCAAATTACTTGCATATGTCATGTCTAGTTTATATGATGCTAGCTATAAAATTAAGGTCCTCAGCCATGCTAGGAAAGTACTCTATCAACTGAGCTACATATCCCTATAATACATGAAAACAATTAATGAATAATTTCCTAGTTAAATTTGTCAACTTAACATAGCCTACAGCAACTGTTTGCTATGCCCATAAGACTCCCTTTGGGGCGTGAGCATCCTATCACAAGAGTAAGACCATTTGCATATCAGTATGTACATTACAATTCATAAAAGTAGCAAAATTACAGTTAGGCACAAGCAATGAAAATAATTTTATGGTTAGGGGTCACCACAACATGAGGAACAGTGTTAAAGAATCAAAGAATTAGAAAGGTTGAGAACCACTCACTTCCTCAGCTGAGGAAATGCTTGATCTGATTGGCCTGTGGGAATGTCTATAGGGAGTTGTCTTTTTTAATTTCTTTAATTTTTCATTATGAATAAAGTCACATTTTCTTTCCGTGTATATCCTTTATTCAAGGTCCCTTCCCCCTCCCACCCCCTCCAGTCACTCTCTCTTCTCCACATCTCCCCATCACCTCCCCAGCAAGGTTAGGAGGTCCCAAGGTCCCAATATTTCTCAGTTCAGCCTCCACTCCTGGAAGATCCAGTTTCCTCCCAACAACATCAAGACTGAGTCAAGTGTTCTTCTAGAGGGAGTGGGATCCAAGGTATCATTCCAAGGTGTTTCATATCCCAAGCTGTTCAGGGGTTGTGGTTTGCAGCTTGGACATGCTTTGCTTTTCTGCTTTTTTGTTTAGAATCCACTAATGAGTGAGTATATCCCCTGCTTATCTTTCTGGGTTTGAGATAGCTCACTCAGGAAGATATTCTCCAAATCCACCCATTTGCCTGCAAATTTTAGGATATCATTTTTTCTTACTACTGAGTAGTGCTCTGTTGTATAGATGTTCCACAGTTTGTTAATCCATTCTTCAGTTGAGGGGCATCTAGGTTGTTTCCAGATTCTTATTGTTATGAATAATGTTGCTATGAACATAGTTGAGCTAATGTCTTTGGAGTGTGAATGTGCACCTTTAGGGTATATGCCCAGTAGTAGTATTGCTGGATGCTTGGGGAGATTGATTCCAGTTTTCTGAGAAACCGCGATACTACACTCCAGAGTGGCTGAACAAGCTTACATTCCCACCAACAATGGAGTAGTGTTCCCCTTGCTCCGAAACCTCTCCAGCATAGGCTATCATCTGGGTCTTTACCTTAGCCAATCTAACAGGTGTCAGGTGGTATCTCAAAGTTATTTTGATTTGCATTTCTCTAATGGCTAAAGTAGTTGAACACTTTTTCAGGTGCCTTTCAGCCATTTGTAATTCTTCTGCTGAGAATTCCCTTTTTAGTTATGAACCCCGTTTGATTGAGTTATTCAAGGTTTTGGGCTCTAGATTCTTGAGTTCTTTATATATTTTAGAGATCAATCCTCTGTCACTTGTTGGGTTAGTGAAAATCTTTTCCCATTCTGTAGGCTGTCGTTTTGTCCTACTGACAGTGTCTATGCTTTATAGAAGCATATTGATAACAATATTTAGTGTCTGTGACCCTGGTGTTATATATATTTAGGAAGTGGTCGCCTGTGCCAATTCGCAGAAGGGTATTTCCCACTTTCTTTTCTATCAAGTACAGAGTGGCTGGGTTTATGTTGAGGTCTTTGATCCACTTGGATTTGAGTTTTTGTGCAGGGTGACAGGCTTAGATCTATTTGCATTTTTCTACACACTATCAACCAGCTATGCCAACACCATTTATTAAATCTCTTTTCCATTGAATACTTTGGGCCTTGTTGTCGAAGATCAGGTGTTCGTAGGTTTTGGGGTTAATGCCCGGATCCTCAATTCTATTCCATTAATCCACAGGTCTGTTTTTTTGCCAGTAGCAGGCTGTTATTACTGTAGCTCTATATTATAACTTGAAGTCAGGGATGGTAAGGTTCTTTTGTTGAGCAAAATTGTTTAGGCAATCCTGACTTTCCTGTTATTCCAAATGAACTTAAGTATTGTTCTTTCAAGGTCTGTAAAAAATTGTGTCAGGATTTTGATGGGCAGTTCATTGAATCTGTAGATTGCTTTTGGTAGGATTGCCATATTTTACTATGTTGATCCTACCTATCCAAGAATATGCGAGATCTTTCCATTTTCTGATATTCTCTTCAATTTCATTTTCAGTGATTTAAAATTGTTGTCAAATAGATCTGTTACTTTTTTGGTTATAGTATCTCCAAGGTATTTAATACTATTTGCAGCTATTATAAAGAGGGATGTTTCCCTTATTTCTTTTTCAGCCCTTTTTCTTTAGTGTATAGAAGGGCTACTGATTTTTTTGAGTTAATCTTGTATCCTGGTACATTGCTGAAGGTGTTTATCAGCTTTAGAAGTTCCCTAGTAGAATTCTGTGGGCCACTTATGTATATAATCATATCGTCTGCAAATAGAGATAGTTTCACTTCTTTTCCAATTTGTTTCCCCTTACTCTCCCTTTGTTCTCTTATTGCTTTATCTAAAACTTCGAGAACTATAAGGGGAGAGAGGACATCCTTGTCTAGTTTCTGATTTTAGTGGGATTGATTTGAGCTTTTCTCCATTGAGTTTGATGTTGGCTCTCGGCTTCTTGTAAATCACCTTTATTGTATTGAGATATTTTCCCTGTATTCCTGATCCCTCCAGAGCTTTTATCATAAAGGAGTGTTGGATTTTGTCAAAGGCTTTTTCAGCATCTAAGGATATGATCATGTGGTTTTTTTTCTTTAGTTTGTTTATATGATGGATGATGTTTTATGTTTTCATATGTTGAACCATTCCTGCATTTCTGAGATGAATCCTACTTGGTCATGGTGGATGATATTTTTTATATAATCTTGCTGAGAATTTTGTTGAGAATTTTATCATCAATATTCATGTGGGAAATTGGTCTGTAATTCTCCTTCTTTGTTATGTCTTTGAGTGGCTTGGGTATTAGGGTAATAGTGGCCTCATAAAAGGAATTTGGCAATATTCCTTGAGATTCTACTATGTGAAACAGTTTGTGCAGTAATGGTAGTAATACTTCTTTGAATGTCTGGTAGAATTCTGCATTGAAACTATCTGGACCTGGGCTTTTTTTTTCCCTTGGGAGGATTTTAATAACAGCTTCAATTTCCTTAAGGGTTATAGGTCTGTTTAGGTATTTATTCTGATCTTCATTTAATTTTGGTAAATGGTACCTGTCCAAAAAGCTTTCCATTTCTTCTAGGTTTTCCATTTTTGTGGAATATAGATTTTCAAAGTATGACCTAATAATTCTCTGGATTTCCTGGGGGTCTGTTGTTATGTCCTCTTTTCATTTCGTTAGATTTCATTGATTTGGAAACTCTCCCACTGCTTTTTGATTAGTTTGGATAAGGGCTTATCTATCTTGTTGACTTTTTCAAAGAATAAAACTCTTTGATTCATTGATTCTTTGTATTGTTCTTTTTGTTTCAGTTTTATTGATTTCAGTTCTAAGTTTGATTATTTCCTGCCGTCTACTCTTTCTAGGTGAGTTTGCTTCTAATTGTTCTAAGGCTTTCAGCTGTGCTGTTAGTTCTCTAGTGTGGGATTCTCTAGGTTTTTCATACAGGCATCTATAGCTATGAATTTTCCTCCTAAGACTGCTTTAATTGTGTCCCACAAGTTTGGGTGCGTTGTGGATTCATTTTCATTAAATTTTAGGAAGCCTTTGATTTCTTTCTTAATTTCTTCCTTGACCCAGAGGTGGTTCAGCTGAGTGGTGTTTAGTTTCCATGAATTGGTAGGCTTTCTGTGATTTTTGATGTTGTTGAACTCTAATTTTATGCCCTGGTGATCTGATATGATACAAGGGATTATTTCCATTTTTTTGTATCTGTTGATCTTTGCTTTATGACCAATTCTGTGGTCAATTTTGGAGAAAGTTCCGTGAGGAGCTGAGAAATATGTATATTCCTTTGCATTTGGGTGGAAGCTTCTGTAAATATCTATTAAATCCAGTTGGATCATAACTTCTGTCAGACTCTTTATTTCTCTGTTGAGTCTCTTTGTGGTTGACCTATCCAGGGGTGAGAGTGGGGAATTAATTTCTCCCACTATTAGGGTATGAGACTTGATGTGGGATTTGAACTTTAGCAGTGTTTCTTTTACATAGATAGGTGTCCTTATATTAGGACCATAAATATTCAGAACTGAAATCTCATCTTGTTCAATTTTCACTGAGATGAATAGGTAAAGTCTGTTCTGGTCTCTTTCAATTGATTTTGCTATGAAGTCTACATTGTTAGATATTAGGAGGACAACCCCAGCTTTTTTCTTAGGGCCATTTGATTGGAAAATCTTTTCCCAACCCTTTACTCTGAGCCTGTGTCTGTCTTTCTGGTTGAGGTGTGTTTTGTGCAGCAGAAGGATGGCTTCTGTTTTTGTATCCATTGTGTTAGTGTATGTCTTTTTATAGGTGAGTTGAGTCCATTGATATTAAGGGATATTAGTGACCATTGATTGATATTTCCTGCTATTTTTGGTGGTAGCTTGTATGTATTTCCTTTCTCTGAACTATTCTTCTGTGGGATTATCGATTGCTTGTGGTTTCAAGGTGTATCTGGGATCCTTAGGTTGGAGTTTTCCCTCTAATGCTTTCTGGAGGGCTGGATTGATAGATAGGTATTGTTTCACTCTGACTTTGTCATGAAATATCTTGTTTACTCCATCTATGGTGACTGATAATTTTGTTGGGTATAGTATTCTAGGTTGGCAGCCATGCTCTTTTAGTGACTATACAACTTCTGATCAAGCCCTTCTAGCTTTCGTTTCCATTGAATAGTCAAGTGTTATTCTTTTGGGTCTGCCTTTATAAGTAAGTTGGCCCTTTTCTTTTGCAGCTCTTAAATTTTTTTTGTTCTGTATGTTTTGTGGCTTGATTATTATGTGGCGAGATGACTTTGGGGGGGTCATACCTATTTGATGTTCTGTAAGCTTCTTGCATCTTTATAGGCATTTCCTTCTTTAAGTTAGGAAAGTTTTCTTCCATTATTTTATTGAATACATTATCTGTGCCTTTGAGCTGGTATTCTTCTCCTTCTTTTATGCCGATTATTCTCATGTTAGGCCTTTTCATGGTGTCCCAGATTTCCTGAACACTTTGTGTTATGGCTTTTTTGGTTTTACCATTTTCTTTGACTGATGTATCTATTTCCACTACTGAGTCTTCCACTTCAGAGACTCTATCTTCCATCTCTTGGATTCTGTTGCTTATGCTTGTATCTGTAGTTCCAGCTCTTTTCTTCCAGTTTTCTATTTCCATCTTTGACTCATTTTGTGTCTTTTTTATTGCTTCTATTTCAGTTTTTAGTTCCTGGAATGTTTCTTTCATTGTTTGGTTTACCTTTTCTAGGTTTTCTTTCAAGGATTTGTTCATCTCTTTCAATTTTTGTTTGTATTTTCTTCTATTTTTTTAAGGAATTTTTATATCTTCTTTGAGAGCTTCAATGATCTTCAGAAAGGTGTTTTTGCTGTTGTTTCCTTCTGTTTCATCTTCACTGCTCTGTTCAGCCTTGTAGTGGTAGAACCACCAGCTTCTTCTGGAGTTGCCTTGTTGTTCTTTATATTATTATATGTAGTTTTGCACTGGCATCTGCCCATGGCTTCAGTGGTTCACGATTAGGCTGTTCCTTGTCAGTTGTGGCAAGAGGGCTTGTCTCCTGTCTCCTATGAGCAACGGGTCTGCTCAATCTCTGACTCTGCTCTGGACAGGGATCTGAATTTTAAGACCTCAGTCCTTCTCTGATGATGCAGTTTGCTCTGGAGGCAGGACTGGTCGTGCAATGTCTCCTCTTTTAGATATGGCTAGAGGAGCCCCTCACAGCAAAACCCTCATCCTGTCTGCTAAGAAGAGACTGGGATCAGGCTCTGCAGATTGACCCTGGTCCCAGAACACAACTTTCCAGGCAGGGAATCAGGCACCAGAATGTGCTCACCTCACCTCTGGATCAGGAGTTGTCTCAATTCTTAATAGATATAGGAGAGACTAGTCCACTGTGGGCAGAACCATTCCCCAGGCAGGTAGTCTTGGGCTCTCTAAAAAAGCTAGCTAAACAAGCCATAGGGTGAGTCAGCAAGCAGCATCTCCATAGTTTCTTTCCCTGCTCGAGCTGGGGTTTCATATCCCTCAGGGTTGAACTATGACCTTGAAGAATTAAAATAAACTGTTCCTCTCCTATACTGCTTTTGGTCAGAGTGTTTAATCACAATAGGAAGGTATGGTGACATATTGTATAATTAATAAAATTAGCCTGAAATACCAGAGGCCAGAGCCACATCACGAAGTTCAGGGAGTGGTGACCCATACCTTTAATCCCAGCACTTGGGAGGCAGAGATCCTCTGGATCTCTGTGAGTTCAAGGCCAAACAGAGCCAAGTGGTGATGTTACACTCTTTAAATCCTAGCACTAGGAAATTTGAACAAGGAAGAAAGATAGCTTGGCAGAGAGAGAGAAGAGGGAGGAGTTCATTTTCCCCTGAGTGCCCTTTCAACTGAGGACTCAGAGGTATTCAGTTTGAGGATTCCTGGAAACAGGACCTTCCCTTTTCAGCCTGAGAAGTGGCTAGGTGAGAAATGATTGTGCCTTGTTTCTCTGTCTCTCTGATATTCCAGCCTTTCTCCAATGTCTGGCTTCAGGTTTGCATTGATATACTGAATAGAATTTGTGCAACAGGACAAATACAGTAGATGCCTACCTGGTACATCTGTGAAGCATCACCTGAAATAAGAGTCAAGATCCTGTCTTCAGATGAAGCTTCCAATAAGTAAGCTGAGATCACTTACCTTTTAAGAGCCTCAGAGTTTCACTTAGGTCAGGATCCCTATGACATGGTCCTACACACACACACACACACACACACACACACACACACACACACACAATATAGATAGCCTTGTGAATGTAGCAAAGAGCCCAAAGTGGGAAAAGAGCTTCTCCCAGGGGTGGCAAAGCAGGAGACAATGTGCAAAGAAGGGATGACCTTTAGTACAGACCAGGCCAAGGCCAGATAGATCAAAGAGTATTAAAGAAGCTTTGCAATGTACTCCTTATAGTGTCTTGTTTTATAAAGCAGTGAAGGGAATATATAAATTTCATTTCCAACAACTTCCATAAACAGACATGGAAGCCACAACCTTGTTTCTGAAGTACTAATTACTCACCACTAGGCATGTCAAAACAGAAGCTCTCTAATCTGTAAATTTAACTTGTACACATAAAGGAGAAAATGGCCAGTTCCTAAAATACATACTTGAGAAAAATAGCTGATTTCAGATGTACTTGTCTATTAAAACTTTTGAATAAAAATATAGAGCATGGAGGACATAAATAGAAGACTGAATGTAGCCTCCCATTACCATACAATATCACAAAATGGGAGTTCAGGGCCCAGCTTTGCCCTTGACCCACAGCAGAACTAGATGATGGCTTCTAAAACCTAATCCTTTATAGCATCTATTCTGCTTGGCATAGAGGTCAGGGACCACCATAGCATCTATAATGCTTGGAATGAAGGATGGGGACCAACCTGATCCCCTGCCACCATGGCATCTACCATGCTGGGATAGAAATCAAGGTTAAGGACCAAGTAAAAGGGATTTAGTGCTATTCTTGGAATCCAACTCTATGTTCAATCACTTGTCTCAAAATTCCAGCTAGGCATCAAAGACAGAGGAAGGAGGAGGAGGAGGAGGAGGAGGAGGAGGAGGAGGAGGAGGAGAAGGAGAAGAAGAAGAAGAAGAAGAAGAAGAAGAAGAAGAAGAAGAAGAAGAAGAAGAAGAAGCACACGCACACAAACACACACACACACACACACACACACACACACACACACACACAATTCAGCCATACCCTCAAACTGAAATACAATCATTCCAAATTCTATCATTCTCAAGTACAAGCAGCATTTTCATTCACTGAATCCTAAGCAACCAAGAAGCCTCAGTGACTCTGCCCTTTGCAGCCTCACCTTTCCACATGGGGCTCCAGGCCCCAGCACTATTCTCCTGTTTTTCCCAAAGACCAGGATTTCCTTTGAAACAACTAGGCGCTCACATTAAATTCTCTCCTCTCCTTTTCTTCCCATGCTTAATAGTCACTTGACCTGACAGAAAGTAAAATTCAACAAACCGTGGTGTTACTGAAAATAGTTCAAAAGAAGGCAGGATGAGAATAGCATGGCAGACAGGCACAGAGACTACTTTGTCTATGATACCAACCTAACAGCAGTTGAGGCTGGGAAAATAATGGGACTAAAACAAATTACTATTGCATGCATTATGATTCACCATCAGAGTATGAGAAGGAAAACATCCCTGAAGTGCAGCCCTGAACACAGTTGAGCCAGCCCAGAAGACTGTAACTAAAGGAATGAGATCAACCAGCCACTCTGTACAGCTTCCAGAGGCAAGCCCCAGGTATAAATGATTCCTTAAAGATAATAAGTGGGGCTTCAAATAGACATTCTCACTTAGAGAGAATTTGACAATGTGCATGAAAAGAGAATCTACTATGTGCTTTGCCTTTTGCCATAATTTGTATTATGTTATTATTAGTGTGTATGTGATATGTGTATTTGTGTGTGGGGGGTAATGGGAATGTGGGAACTACATGATCTATTATTGTATGAATGTGATGTGTGTGTATGATGTCTATGTGAGCATTATGTTATCTATTATTGTTGTGAATGTTGTGTGGTGTATGATGGGGATGTGGGCATTGTGCTATTATTGGTGTGACTGTGGTGTGGTGTATGATGGGGATGTGGCCGTTATGTTATCTATTATTGGTGTAAATGTGATGTGTGTGTATGATGTATATGTGGGCATTGCATTATCTATTATTGGTGTGAATGTGGTGTGGTGTATGATGGGGATGTGGGTATGCCACAGTGTGAGTGTAGAGGTCAGAGAACAAATTTGTGTAGTCAGTTCTCTCCTTACCTTTATGTGGGTTCTAAGAATGGACTTGAGATCTCCAGATTTGAGTAGTAAAGTTTTTTATCCTTTGAGCCATCTCCTGTGATCTTCACAGAGGAATAAAAGAAGGGTAACTATATCATCTGCTGGAGGAGAGGGTTAGCACAGACCAGTAATCTGGCATTTGAGAAGCTAAGACAGGAAAACCATGTGTTCCATATCAGGCTGGGCTACACAGTGAGAACATGTAAGGAAGAAAGAGGAGCTATGAGATGGCCCTTTGGGAAAATGGTCTCCTGCACAAACCTGAGGACCAGAATTCAGAACCCCACCATCTACATCAAAGCTGGCACTATGGCAGGTGTCTTCCATACCAGTGCTGGCGAGTATAGATAGGCAGATCTGAGGGCTTGTTGGCCAGTCAGTTTACCAAGTTGCCAAGCTCTGGCCAAGTTAGAAACTGTGTCTCAAAACATAAGGTGAGTAGTTCCAGTGGAAGACAGGATATCAACTTCTGGCATCCATTTAGGTACATATAGGCATACATGCATATGTGGGTGCACACACACATACATACACACACATACATACACACACATACAAACACACACATATAAATACCAAATAAGCAAAGAAACAAATAGAAGACAGTAAAGAAAGAGGCAAAACAGAAAGGAGAGAGAGAATAGAAAACGAGGTGCTAAGTGCTGAGGAATTCTGGGTAGACATTCTTGAGGCTTCCAAAAAAGTTCGGAAATCAACAGGAGGCCTGATTCCTGAAAAATAATAACTGGAACTTCAGCTGTGGGTCCAAGGAGGAGATTAATCTTGTAAGTATCTACTGTGCACACAGCACTTTTCTTAGTGCCTAAAATATTGCCTAATATTAACTTTCAAAATAAAACCCATTAAATAGCTATAAATGTAACCACTCTAGAGGCAAGAACACCAAAGGTCAGGGAGAATAAAGCTATATGTCGCCCACAATGGCATCATTAGGATTTGAAGCCAAGGTTGCAAAATGACAAGACCCAACTTCCCATACTGGAATAATAATAATAAATCACCATTTGGGTTCTTGGAGTGGGATGGTACATGCAAGACTTGGGGATAAAAATTTAGACACAATTAAAAACAGATAAAGTGGCTTTGGAGTAATCTCTTAATTTATTTTATACTTTCAGCTCCAGGTACCTAAAGCTACATAAAGTCAAGGAAGGACTGTAGTATTTTCCTGTACTTTTAAACATTTATAAAAGGCACCGGCAGGAGCCTGGGACCCTTAGGGCCAAGGGATATAGCCTTCTCTTTCCTTCCCATTTCAGAAAGGCGAATCAGCTTCACCTGGCTCAGAAACAGAGTGAATCTAAAGGAAAGTGAAACTAGCCAAATGTCGTCATTTCTTCACAGGAGTACATCTGCCTTTTAACCTACAGATCTGCTGCATTTGTACACATTTTGTTTATTTTTATGCGTCTATGTTTGGGCATACACTTGCACACACATACAAACTGAAGCCGAAGGACAACCTTGTCATTCTTCAGGAACTATTCACCATCTATTTTTTTTAGACAAGGTCTCCCACTGGCCTATGGTTCATAAGGGGACTGGGCTGCTGCCCCATGAGTTCCAGGGAACTCGGCTTGCAAGTGCACAAGTGTGCACCATCATGCCTGCGTTCTTTAGTGTGGGTTCTGGGAACCAAACCTGGGTCCTCATGCTGCATAGCACACACTTTACCAACTGTCCACCTCCCCTGACCTGTATACCTTTATTTTAGACTATCTTCTGAGACTTTATT
This sequence comes from Sigmodon hispidus, assembly GCA_004025045.1. Taxonomy (NCBI): domain Eukaryota; kingdom Metazoa; phylum Chordata; class Mammalia; order Rodentia; family Cricetidae; genus Sigmodon; species Sigmodon hispidus. Next base: position 26,337 of record PVIH01003926.1, read on the forward strand.
ATAAATTAATGCCAATATTAACTTAAAAACTATTATCTTAGAAGTTAATATATTTATCACTCTGTGACTGAGAATCCACAAACAATAAGAATAGAGGATGATTTTAAGGCAGAAAAGGAAGGGAGAAACTGAAACTCCAGCTAGAAGTCAGGGTATACACACTTAATCCTGGTACTTGGGAGGTAGAGGCAGATAGATTTCTATAGGATCAAGGGAAGCCTAATCTACATAGTGAGTCACAGGTCAGCTAAGGCTATGTAGAGAGACCCTGTCTCAAAACAACATGAAACTTTAAACCTTGGAAACCATGAAATTACCAGAAAAGAAGAAGTGTGCCCACAGTGGGGAGATGCATGCCACAGGCTTATGAAGGACCAGGATGTGCATGAATGTGGGGCAATTCATTCCCAGGACAGAGGAAAAAAGCAGGGCCTCAGAAAACCAGCCTGCTGGGAAGCAGGCAGAAGTCAGGTGTGTTTGCACATTCCTGTAATTCCAACAATTGAGAGACTGAGCCAAGAGGTTCACAAATTCAAGTCTATCTTGAGCTACATACTGAGGTCCTCCCTCAAGAAAAAACAAAACCAAAGCAATTAGACATGCAATCACCCCTGCCTTTCCATGCAGACTTTCTCCACCAAGCCTCATCCCACCACTCACCTGAGTAACAATGGCTCAAGGCTAGTCTTCCCTAAGGGGCTCACTCACATGTATCTCTTCATAGGAAATCTTTGCTACCACCATTCTCCTAGGTATAGATTTCAACTGACTGGAGCTTTCACCACAGCTGTCTTTCTAACACACTAAACTCCCTCAAAACCATTGTGCCAGGAGATGCTCCTGATCTCATCTTGCTTCTGCTATCTTTAGCTACAAAATAAAAATGTAGATGAAACTCAATTTTTAAATTTCTCAATATATATATATATATATGATATGTGAATATATTATGTGTAAATATATGTGTGAAGGTCCATATGACCCTGAACACATACACAGAGGCCTGAGGAGGAAGAGGAGGAGGAGGAGGAAGAAGAGGAGGATGGGTAGCCAGGGTTTTTTTTCCTAAATTTCCTGTCCTTATTCCTGTGATCCAGGGGATATAGATGCATATGCTGCGGCCTCTGCCTCTTTACATGGATTCTGGGGGCCCAAATGTGGGTCTCTATATAACAAGTGCTCCTATCCCCTAATCCATCTCTCCAGCCCTTGAACCTGAATTTACTGTCTCATGGTACTTATGTAGCAAATAATATAAAATTAAATACTGATCTATATAAAAACCGTGATACCCTCCAGCCATGAGGAGTGGGAGGCAGGATCCGATTAAGTTAGGGTGATGAGAAAGCCTAGTTTTTAAGGAATATCAATACATAATATCTAAAACAAAAAAAAATCAATAAATGACAGAATGAGCATGATTTCCTTGGAAATTAAAAAGGAAAACTCAGAACAAACAGCTCGGATATGGTTGTTCTAGGGGCAGGGACTGAGCTGCATAGGGTTACACTATGGATCCCTAGAGATGGGGCACCCTTAGATACCAAAATACAGTCAGGTGTATTTACTATAAGGTGGCCATCCTCTTCCTCTTCCTCATCCTCTTGACCTTTCTCTTCCTCTTTTTTGTCTTCTGAGGCGGGGTCTCTCTATACAGTCCAGGCTGACCTCAAACTTGCAATCTTAGTGCTCTGGCTCTCCCAGCATTAGGATGACAGACATGATACTGTTTTGCTTTTACAATCATTTTTCTTTCCAGGATTCTTCATTGGCCACATGGCAAAGTCAAGCCAGGAAGTCTGAATGATGAACTGTAATATACACTTTAAAGGAGCCTGGAAAAATACATATTTAAGTGCTATACACTAGGCAGTGACACACCTTGAAAGTCTTCTCCAAATGGATTCCTTCACAAAGAGAGATTCTCTAATATCTCTAAAATGATCCCATTGATTTTTAAATGTGATTTATGTAGAGCTTTACAGCAATATATTCATCAAATACAGAAATATAAGGCTGTATTCAATCTGCAATTTCCATACTATTACAGTGCGGATGATGCAATTATAGAAGATTACTACCTTAGGAGAACCTAGTCGTATCTGAATCAAAATATCCTCTTCTCAAAATTTTTAAATGAAACCATCAATGCATTACTGCCTCCCTCTAAGCATGTGTGCTAGGATGCATACGCTGAGTGGTTATTCTTCCTTTTAAAGTTGTTCTGAAACACAGATTCACAGGCATTATTAGATGTGTGATCAACCCCACTGAGAATTGCTGGGAATAAATGGCTTTAGTAAAGCTAACTGTTAAAGCTTGTATTTGGCGTCAACATCTTGCTATCTGTTCCCCTCCTATCTACAAAGCCCCTCTCAGATAATGCTTTGCTGATAACTCCCAGGGGCCTGTATATTCTGCAGTTGTTGAAAAACACTCAGACTTGTTTTTCATTGAATCTTGGTGACTTTGGCCTCCTGTGTTTAACATATCACGAGGTTTCAAATTAGACTGTTTCCTACTACAAAGGAACGCATCTACAAGTTTCTTACTGACACTACAATGTTTCACATCTGCTTTTGTAAGTTAAAGGAGCTATGAAAAACTTTTAAAATGATTTAAGGTGGTTTCCAGGGAAAAGACACTTGCCACCCATGCCTAAGAATGTGAATGTGGCCCCACATGGTAGGGGGAGAGACCTGACCCATGAATGTTCTGTTCTGCACCTCCATGTGTACCATGGCATGCTTGCCTGTATCCCTCTGTAAAAAATAAGGAGACTTAAAATGTATTAATTTTCAAAGAAAAGGTTTGCACATACCTTGACTATAGAAATATTGTGACTTGGATGTGAAACTGGTTAATGGGATTAAACACTTGGTATCTAGCTGTTGGTGCTGTCTGTATTGTGCACCTTTGGGATGTAGTAGTTGGCACACACAGAGCTGTGGCAGTGCTTGAGTGGTTTATAAATTACAGCCTTTCTTTGGTTCCAGCCCACATCTTTTTGTTCTCTGACAGACATGCAAGTTGCAGCATGCTCGTGCTGCTGTGGAGCGACCTGCCACTATGGCTTTCCTACCATGATGGACTCCCGTCTCCTCAATCCACAAGGCAAAATAAACCTCTTCCCTCCTGTAAATTGCTTGGTGTCAGGTGTTGTCTCCTAGCAGTGAAAAAATGAGCAAATAGAGGTAACTCGTCTCAGGAGTGGGGTTCTCACTGTGAGAAATCTCATCCTGGGGCTCACAGCCCTTGGGAACTGGTTTATGGAAGGAGTGTGGAAGAATTTGGAGCAGCAGGTAAAACAGTGCTTTGATGCTGTAAGCAGAGCTTACCAGGCTGTTCTGGAGGGAATACTGAAGGCCAGCATGTGAATAGAAGAGTGAGTGCTCAGTCAAGAGTGAGTATAAGAGGTTTCAGAGAAGAATTGGAAATTGGGTTGGAAGCCATGCTATATTGTAGCAAAGAATCTAGCTATATTCCACCCCTGTCTTGGGAAATTGAATGAAGATTAATTAAACAGTAACATACTGGGATGGCAGAGGAAATTTCAAAACAGTATAGCATCTAGGCTTCAGCAAATTTACTACCTACCACTATTAACCGGGTTTATAGCAAGGGGACAGCAAGAAGAGTTGGCCACAGAGGACACCATGCATGGTCTTCTCCAACATCCCCTGAGTGACAGACAGATCATCTCCTAAGCCTCCTTCCCATGGTGGAGAGTCACAATCCAGGAAGCTCATGGTCACAGATGGCAAGGATGGCTCAGCCTCAGGAAGCACATGAATACACTCTCTAACCTCCACAGACTCATTAACAAAAAACATTTGATAGCACAAATGGTCAGAGGCATTTTATAAAAGAACAATCCATTCCTAATTAAAATATTTTATATTGAAATAGTAGATATCTCTCTCAAATTATACACTCACCTAAAAAAATTAGAAAAATCCTTCACTGAAAGAAAAATCAAGACCCAAAGATGAATGTTAGAGGTCTTAGTCAATTCATAATAAGAACACTTAAAAAGTAACAAACATCTTCTCCAGGTTATTTGGCAAAATATCAAATGTCTTCAAAACATGCAGAGCCTTTTACTAATCAGCTCCCTGCCCAGGCCCTTATCCTGTAAGATGTGCAATCACTATGTGGGAATCTGTCATAATAATAAACAAAAATAAGCACTGAACAAAAGCAACTGGGAAAGAACCTAATACTTATATATATATATATATATATATATTTACATACATACATATGCATGCACACCTGTCCTATGTGTTAAAATACTACATATGCATCATTTAAAAATTACCCACAATACAGAAAATAGGAAGGATAAGTGATTGTTATATTTTAATGAAGATAAGAAGCATTTACCTCCTATTCTATTGGGGGGAAATGCCCATTTATGCATAGATGTATGAGGTGCCTTAAAATTTTACAATAATTATCAATGCATTCTGGTTTAATTAGACTTCTATATTCTATAGTATCTGAGTGTCTGCATGCATGTATGTATGTGTACTGTGTGTGTCTTATGCCCACAGATGCCAGGAGGCAGCACCAGATCCCCTGGAACTGGAGTTACAGATGGCTGGGAGCCACCGTGTGTGTGCTGGAACCTAACCAGGTCCTCTACTAGAGAGTACCAAGTGCTCCTAACATGTGAGCCATGCTTCCACCCCAAATCCTTTCTTCTCTTAATGATTTTAAGCTCTGCACATTTACCTACAATAAACACACAGGCCATGTAAATGTTGAAGAGGCAGTAAACATCAAAGGTTTGGGCTGAGCCAGGATCCATGTACAGAGGGCTGTTTCCAGTTTTCACATTCCAGAGAGCAATGTGCTGATTGGAGGCAAGGGCAGTAATGATGGCTATGTGCTGGGGACTTCCCGAAACCAGGACAGGAGTGACTGGGCATGCTCCGATTCAAGAGGACAGCAGTCTGATATTACTAAAAGCTACTTCTCAGGGCTGTGGCAAATCACCTGGAAAAAGCAGCTGAAGGGAGCCAGGGTTCACTTTGGGTTATAATTTGAGTTGTTCATCGTAGTGAGGACATCAGGGTAGGAGGAATCTGAAGTAGCTGGTACACTGATGAACAGAGATGAACACTGATACTCAACATTCTTTCACCTTTTCATTCAGTCTGGGACTCCAGCCCAAGGGATGGTGCCATCCATGTTTCGAGAGGATCTTCCCACCTCAACCAAAAAATTCACTCACAGACACAGCCACAGGGTTGTCTCTCAGGTGACTCTCTCACAGACACCTGTCATAGAATATTATTTTCAACTGTGTTACTTTTGTTTACGTTTCCTTTAACTCTGTGGAGTGGTGTTACTGTACCTGTCTAAAACACCTGGTGATCTAATAAAGAACTAAATGGCCAGTAACAAGGCAGGAGAGGGAGATAGGTGGGCGAGCAGGCAGAGAGAATAAATAGAAGGAGAAATCTGGGAGGAGGAAGAAGTGGTCAGAGAAGGAGGAGGACCCAGGGCCAGCCACCCAAGCTACACAGCCAGCCACAGAGTAAGAAACAAAGAAAGGTACAGAGGAATAGAAAAGGAAAAGCCCTAAAGCTAGACCAGATAATTTAAGTTAAGGAAAGCTGGCAAGAAACAAGGGAAGCTATTTATCAAGGGCCTTTCAAGTTCTGTGAAGACCTTGAAGACTTTCTAACTCCCGAGCCCTCGTTGGTTTGACCTTATTGGGCCTTTTATGTGCAGCTCACATATGTCTAAGGATAGACTTCAAATCCATTGAGAAGTGGGTCTCACCCTTCTTAATGCTATTATCCTTTAATTCAGTTCCTTGTGTGGAGAGATTATTTTCATTGCTGCTTCATAACTATAATTTGCTGCTGTTATGAATTGTAATGTAAATATTTGGTATGCAGAATATTGAATATGTGACTCCCATGAAATGGTCCTTCAACTTCCAAGGAGGTCACAACCCACAGGTTGAGAACCACCACTTTATAGAAAAAAATCTGGGTCAAAATAAAAGGTTAAAATGCTTTCAAACAACTTCTACCCTTGAGCAGTGAAGATGCTGTAAACATTTTGCATTTATCTCAAGAATCCATGTTGTCTACAAGTTTTCTGTGTAAGGTGAGTTGTGTGGGTTGTGTTGTTGTGTGTGTTCTCTTATCTATTGAATGTTAAAGCCCTGATATGTGCATCAAAAATGACTTTCTCCTACAAAATGGGGTCATGCGGTCTTTAAGTCTGCTGACCCTGGAGCTGAAGCTGTTGTGGACCTGTGCTCTGCCTGATGCAATGTGAGGGACATCCTTGTTTCCCCACCTCACCCTCCAGACAAACACATCACAGCCACTATTTCCCATGAGCCTTGTCCCCTTCTGTAGTTATGTGACAGGAAATGTCACCTGAGAGGTGGCGTGATCCATCCTACTACCTTGAGAACAAGGCATCCAATGGTACTTTGACCAGCTCTGGAAATGAAAGTCATTCAGAAACTACACAGGCTTCACACACACAGGCTGCTTAAAACTGAATTTAGAGATGATATCAATAGGCTTTTTAGTTATCTGTTGGGATTTAACCTAATTTAGATAAAATTTAAAATTTACCAGAGGGAGTGTTGAAGAGAAAATCTTTTTAGCATAGAAATAAAAAAATATTCCATAAATTTTGCACAAAGTTTCCCTTATTCCTTTGTATCCCATGGTAGAGAAGAAAATACAGGCATATGTTCCAAAGCATGTGTGTGTGTGTGTGTGTGTGTGTGTTTGTGTGTACCTATTTCTATTACAACAAAAGTGTTCTCTAATTATTATATTTAGATTATGCCATACTGAGCTCTCTCACATACACTCACACATATCAATAATAGTTCAACACTATATGTCTATCAAGAATGTTCTTCCTGGGCATAGTGGTGCATAATTGTGAACATGGGAGGCAAAAGCAGGAAGACCGTCAACAAATCCAAGACCATCTACATAGCATATTCCTAGCCACACAGGGTTACAGAGTGAGACACTATCTCTAAAACCAGACAAAAGTACAAAGAAGGCAAAAGGAAAATATAAGGGTGGTCTTTTAGCAGAAAACAACTGCTAAGTGTGTATACAAAGGTTTCTACCACAGCTACCTTAAGTTCTTCCAGGAATGTTTTGCTCTCATCTCTACTTTTCTCTCATTTTAACACACTGTATCTCCCTATCTACACCATGGAATGAAATTCCAGTTTAGACAACAAACCTCTGAGTGATTCTTTACACAGTGATGACGACCCTGCTGTCACAGGAGAATCAAGGCTTAGAGGCACACTGGTGTGACAGTTTGGGACTAGACTAGACAATGCTACTTTATGTAAACATTATATTCTTTTAGGAATCAAATTACCCTGTATTTCCTACATGAAATAGATAGTTGAAACAGAAACTTTTCAATTTATCGATTACACCACTATTTAGAGAAAAATATGGTTGCCTTTATTTTGATTCCTTGATTTTTTTTTCTCCCAAACCCCCTTCTTAGCTTGATCTTTGTATTGTTGTTTAATTTTTTGTCATATTTTATTTATTTATTTATTTATTTATTTATTTATGAGTTTATATATTTACCACCTGTGTGTGCACATGCCTCAGCACTCAGAAACAACTTGAAAATGGCATTTTTCTCTTTCCACCATGTGGGTTCCAAAGATAGTACTTGGGGTCCTCAGACTTGATGACAGGTGGCTTTACCTGAGAAGCCATCTTATAGCCCCTGTACTTTTCTTGTTCCACATTCTCCTTCTCAGAAAATGTAGGCACACCCCCAACAAAGGTATAAATGAAACAGCAATAAGATGGTCCTCCAAGACCTTCCCAAGCTCCAGGCTCTGGAACAGACATTAGGATGTAGGTAATGAGTAAAGTTCTGTTCATGGTGATCTGCAGTGGTGTGACAGGTACAAAGAGCAACAATGAGCAATTGTACCTGGGAGGCCAGAGGACATGGCTCCTTCCTGCACACAACAGCACTGAACTCTCCCAGCATTGCTGTGCATACTCAGTCAGGTGTGCTGCTTGGTGTCCAGACACGTGGGATCAGCTCTATGAGAATGGAACAGATCTGGAACTTTCAGTCACGGCACAGTAACCAGAAGGTCACAGAAGAATTTGTACAAAGGTGGACATCAGCTAGGCAAGATCAAAATACTTAGGAGAAAACAAAGCTCATGTTTAACACTATGCATGAAAAGCTTGCAGAAGCAAAATGGGGGGAGTGTGGTGAGTGGTGACATGAGGCTAGCCAGGCTTCCAGCCACAGACTCACTTTGCATGTGAGAAGAAGCCATCTCTGGGCCAATGCAGACCTTTGGGAGTTTCTATTTATGGCTATGAATTGAACTTCAGTCTCAAAATACCAAAGACCAGGAGTCTTGGGCAGTGTGAATCCTACATAACCATCTGAAACATTTCTGATGTGTCTCTGGCTCCCTAAAAGGCAGCAAGGGCCCTAGTTTCTGGAAGATACACAACAATCTGCGTTGCCTGGTGAAGTACTGCACTACAGTAAGCAATGCTCTCATCACCCCTGTATGTGGCTGCCCTTATTTACCTCTCTTTGGCCCATACCATAAACTTATAAAGCAATATCACAGGGGTTAGACTTGTCATTGGGCAGGCTGGCCCTCTCTGAACCTCCTTCTCTGCCAGGGATCAGATCTGTACCCACCACTTACTGGATGTCAGCCTTCATGAGTCAACTAACCCTATCTGTACTGCAGCAGGTGACCGCCTAACTGATGCTGTGAAAATGGCCTCAACAGTCCCTTGTGAGGTCCTGGGTACAATGCCTAGCCCCAGGAAGCACCAACAAGGAGCCCCAGCCCCCACAAACCGCTAGAAGCTCCCACATGTCCAATGGGAAGCCCCTGGAAAGCTGGACAGTGGATAAAAATGGCCCTTATGTCGCTTGGGGGTATGGCTTGGACATTCCCACATTAATGGCCTTCTTTACTGAGAGCAAGAAGTTGGGGCTATCTTCTTAGATAATATAAGGAATAACTTAAGAGTATCTGTGAGAGAGAAATCAGGAGTAGGAGGTACCAGGTATACAGGTGTACAATGACACAGACTCTTCTCTTTACCTTGTAAGAGTCCCAGAGATGCTGAAATGACCTCCCCAATGACACATGAAGAAACTGAGATTCAAAATGAGGGCAGAGTGGACTGGGAGATAACAGAACTTGTAGTGACATCAACTGGGGACACACAGCTCAGGATTTGGTGGGACCAAAGTTTATACAGTAGGGTTAGAGACAAAAATGAACTCAGTGTTACAAACACGAAGTGAAACACAGCTCTTGGAAAGGAGCCATAAAAGACAGGTCTCTACCATGCTTCATTTTACTGTGTCAGACTGACTGGGCCACGGAGACCTCGATGACTGATTAGCTCTGCTTCTTGGTGCATCTGCAAGAGAAGATGCCCCAGGAGACATCTGCCCTCTCCCTGCTGAACAGCAGAAGCTGTGATTCTGATGGGCTTTTGTCCTTGGGAATCCCAGGTGCCAGCCCTTCTGGAATCCAGACTGAACTACATAGTTTTATGTCAACTTTACAAAAGCTGACATCATCTGAGAACAGAGAATCTCAACTGAGAAAATGATTCCAGAAGACAGGGCTGTAGGCAAGTCTTCTTAACTAGTGATTAATGGAGAAGGGCCCAGCCCAATGTGGGTAGCTCTATGTCTGAGCTGGTGGTCCTAAGTTCTATGAGAAAACAGGCTGAGAAAGTCATGTGGGACAAACCAGTAACCATCCCCCTTCCATGGCCACTGCAGGAGCTACTGCCTTCAGGTTCCTGCCTGGTTTGAGTTCTTATCCTGACTTCCTTCAGTAATGAACAAGAATGCTGAAGTGAAAGCCAAATAAACCCTTTATTTCCCAAGCTGACTTTTGGCCATGGTGTTTATCACAGCAATAGAAACCCTAACTATGATTCAGACCATCAAGGTAATTATCTACCTACCTACCTACCTACCTACCTACCTACCTACCTATCTACCTATCTATCTATCTATCTATCTATCTATCTATCTATCTATCTATCTAACAATCTATCTATCATCTGTCTATCTATTTCTTTCTCCCTGTGTGTGTGACAGTGTACTTCTGTGGTTCCATGTGTGTACAGGCACACATGTATACGTGTGCATGTGAAGACAGTGGTTAACCTCAGGTACTTTTCCTTGGATGTCATCCACCATGTTTTCTGTGACAGTCTATGAGAGAGCTGAAACTCACCAACTGAGCTAGGCTGGATGACTGGCCTCAGGAACCTTCCTATCTCTGCTTCCACAGCTCTGGGGCTGTAATCACACACCAGGTGTTTTCATGGTTTCTGAGGATCAAACTTAGGTTCTCATGTTTGTGTGGCAGGCATTCTACCAACTGAATTATCTCTTAAACCCTCAAACGATAAACACTGACCTTCTTAATCCTTAGTTTGTAGGTAGCAGAGAGTGGATCTTAACCTCCACGAGTGAGTGATTTAGCATTCACTTCTAGAACCTCCCTCTCTCTAATCTCTGTTGGCTATGTATCTGGGTCCCTGGCTGACTCAGCCACGAAGCTGATACACTGTCGCGTGTTCCTAGACAGTTCCTCCAGTTTAATGTCAGAATTAATTAATTTCACTCTATACCATGTACACCAAGTATGTGTATACTTGTATACTTAGCCTGTGCTAAGTGCTGTACATGGAACATGGCCAGGAAGGGTCCTCCACTCTCCCCAGAATGTGGGTGTGAGAGTTAGTATACACATTTGAGATACTAATCTAAGTACTGCTGTGGAGGAGGGATTTTTGTAGACATGCCCATTGTCTACAATCAGTAGAGGTGACTATACTCAGTCATGTGAGTGCATCCAACCTCTTGGAGGCCTTTGTACAAATTTTCAAGGAAGGAGAAGCTCTACCCAAGTGCCACAGGCTGTGTTCCAGTGCTGTCCTGTTCTTCAGCCTTCAGACCTGTCAGACTCATAATCACATAAGCCAATTCATTTGAAAATCCCTTATATGTATCAATGCTATAGAAAGATTTTACATTTATTATTATTAAATTTATTATTATTATTAAATATAATACATTACATAATGCTATAGAAATATTATACATATATTTATGAATTGAATGTTAGTTGTATATAAACAAGGATACATACAAAGATTTTTAAAGGTTTCTCAAAGGAAGCTAAAAACTGAACAATAAATGGAAAATTCCAAAGACAGACATTTCATAATTTTTTAAATGCATGCCAACCTCACTAGCATGGTAAATCTCATAGCATTCTGCTCCACTCAGCTCTCTATCTCACCAAGGACAGGAATCTAATCTTTAATCCAACATATCCACACTGTCTATACTACCCACCCAAAGACAGGAGAGTCTCCAGAACAGCCTGGATCACGCAGCAGTGGGTCCAGGGACTCTTTATCACTCAGTAACAACCCCAAAGGGAAAGAGGAATGGTACTAGAAATCTGAATGTTTCTGTGACAGTCATAAAGCATTTTCTTTATGTGTCACCTTGCACTGTGACAGAAGAAAAGTGACTGCCATACAGAAAGGTAGCAAAGAAATCAGAGAGTATGTTCCATACCTCAGAGGACCATGCAGTGTCATACCTGCTATTTTCTTGCTGCAACCTTTTCTGGGACCTGATTTGGAGCCTGAAATTTACCAAAGTTGTAAGACAACCCTGCACACACAGGTTTGCTCTCACTGAAAGGCATCTCTTAGAAGACTCAGATTGTATCTCCCACAGGTGAGCAGAACCTGTTGATGCTGGATGGGGAATCTTCACTGGCATCTGGACCTGCTTCCTTCAGGAGCTAACTATGGATTTCTCTTGCCAGTTTTATTGTCTCTTACTATAAAAGAAACCGAACCTTAATAATTCATTAAGTTTGAAATTTGGGGGGATGGCTTAGTGGGTAAAGCATTTTGCTATGTAAGCATAATAAACTGAGTTTGGATCCCTAGAATGTACATAAAGCCAGATATGAAGCACACATCTATAATCCCAGGACTTCTTCCAAAAGATCAGAGGCAGAGATGGGAGAATGCTGGGAAACTTGTGGGCCATCTACCCTGAGATACGGAGCAGCAAACAACAACTGTGTGTTTCAAAGAAGTAAGAAGGTAAGGAAGGACACACACCCATGGCTGTCCGCTGATCTACACACACACACACACACACACACACACACACACACACACACACACGCACAGATCATGACACCAGTATGTCCACACTCACATGTGGATAAACACACAAAGATATACATACATCAGACACAAAGTTTTACAAGTTAAATTACTATGTTTAACATGGAAAACTAGCTTTCTCAATTTGCTTTGAAGATCCTGGGATGCCTGGAGAAGTCTTGCAGAAAGGGCTTGGATGTGTGATCCTTTAACAAAGGCAGTATTCATCAGCCCATCCTCACTATCCAGAGCTCCCTCTTCATGCCACCAGCCTCCTTATCATTAAATCAACTCATTCAAATCCCACCCCTCAATTCCGGGCGCAAATCACAGCATGCCTTTGAATTCCTCACTGACTCAGGAGCTGGGCAAGGTTAGCTATTAATTAGCCTTAGGTGGAATGAATAGGGCAAGAAGACCAGGCCAGTCCCCTTATATCACTGTGCTTTCTGAATCCCAGCAAATGTCCAGTGAGGACTTGGTGGATGTGCCAGTCCTGCTCTGCAGTCCCTTCATTAGTCCTCAGGAGAACCAAGCAGCCATGCCCAGGTAAAAGACAAACTGCTTATTTTTCTAGTCATTAGCTACTCTTTAGAGCAAAGCCAGCTCAGGAGCATGAACTGGAAGAGATGGGCTGGAGATTACATGGGAATGAGGTTGGCTTGTTCTTTTAAAGCTAACCTATATACAGATGGTCTTTTAAAATCTATCACTAGTTGGAGCAATGTTTGTTTTGTTTGTGGAACAGTGTGTGTGTGTGTGTGTGTGTGTGTGTGTGTGTGTGTGTGTGTGAGAGAGAGAGAGAGAGAGAGAGAGAGAGAGAGAGAGAGAGAGAGAGAATGAACCTGAGTGCTAATTCTCGGGTGTTTCTACCTGGAACTTCACCAAGTAGTCCAGACTACCAGTGAGCCCCAGGATCTGTCTGTCTCCTTCTCTCATCTTGCCATTGCTGGAGTCCTAAGTGCATACCACCTATGCCTGGCTTTTTGCATGGGCTCCTGGGATCTAAGTTCGGGTTCTCACGGCTTCATGACAAGCATTTTACCATCTAAGCCAGTGCCCCAGCTCTAGGTGAAGAAGTTTTTATGTCATATTGAGGCAGAGATGAGGTATTATACATGTAATTATGAGACTAGCTGAAAATAATGACAAACCAAACTGGAGCTGCACAGAGGCAGGAGAGACGAGGCAACTGGTGTTAAACCAGGACAGCTAATTTTGGACAACAAATTTCAGACAGGGTACCAGCTCCTCTCTTTTGTCCCTGTCTGCTTTGGTAATCTTAGTGTATAGCAATGAGATCCCAAACCCACCACAAGCTCATTATGAGGCTCCATGTAGTCCACCATGGAACAAGATCTCTATCCATAGGTGAAGAAAGACCCATGGACATAAAAAAATGGGTTTTGACAGTGAGCAGTACTGTGGTTTCTTGGTAGAAAAGATAGTCCTTCCTTTTTCTAGTATTCTAAAGCCCTTGTCATGGCTTATGGTTTAGACAAAGTGGCATGAGGTGGAATTCCAGGGCAGCCTGCCTTCCTATCTGGATACTTCTATGTAATGTCCCAGCCACACAACTGGGCTAGGCAGGTGTCTTAGCTTTTTTTCTATTTCTGTGATGTGATGTCATGACTGAGGCACCTTATAGAAGAGTTTGTTGTGGGCTTAAAATTTCAGAGTGTGAGTCCTTGACCATCATGGAGGAAGAGCATGGTGGCAAGGATGCAGGCATTATGCTGGGACAGCAGTTGAGGGCTCACATCTTGACCCACAAACACTGTGGCTGAGAAAGCTAACTGGAAATGGTGGAGGCTTTTTGAAACCTCCAAGCGTTCTCCCAGTGACACACCTCCTCCAACAAGATTACACTTTCTAATGCTTCCAAACAGCCACCAGCTGAGTGCCAACCATCAAAATATATGAGCCTATGGAAATCATTCTTATTCAAACCACTATATTTCACTCTTTGACCCCCATAGATTCCTGCCCTTATCATAATGCAAAATGCATTTAGTACAATTTTAAGAATCCCCATAGTCTTTCACAGTCTCAATACAGTTTAAAAGTTCACAGTCTATTCTAAGACTTCAGGTAATCCCTTATTTGCAACCCCTGTAAAATCGAAAGGTAAATTACATACTTCCAATATACAATGGTACAGATTCTTCATTATCATTCCGAAAGGGATGAACAAAGGCAAAGTTAAAAAATAATAGGCCGAAGCAAGATCAAAATCCAGCAGGGCAAACTCCAAATCTGGTAGATCTATGTCCAATATGAAAGGGCTTATACGGCTCCATCCTTCCAGTTTTTATAATTGCAACACACATCTCTCTCTTGGGGTTGGTTCTGCTCACTATACACAGCTCTCCCTGAAGAATATGCATCCCAAGGTTATGTTATCTTCCAAGATTCCATGGTCTCCAGTACAAGCCATTTTCTCAGCTTCACACAATGGTCTCTCAGAGCCTCCATTCAGGGACTCCCCTGCTACATGCCTGGCTCCAATGGTTCTCCTTAACCACAGGGAGGATTCTCCAAACCCTTTACTCCTTTATTCTCCCTGACTCTAAAACCATGTCACAAATGCTGTCAAGTTCTGCTTGCTTGGGACAGAGCCTGGCTCCCTGCTTGAATCACATTTGCATATGCTTTGTTTTGTTTTGCATTTTAGGACCAGAAATTTGAGCATTTTCTTTTTACAAGTTGGAAGTTACCTGGGTGGAGGTCTTGCACTGAGGGAACCATTCCCTTTACTCCATGATCCACCAGGCCTCTCCTTATCTCTTTTTCAGTACAAATATTAAATTTTTGGTGTTCTTTCTCTCCTCAAATTGTACATTTTGTATTTACTTTTGTCTTGTTTACCCTTTTCATTGTAGACCTGCATTAAGAGTGACCACTAATATATAATAATGATATTATAATGAATATATAATAATTATGATAATAACCATATGATATTATCAATATAACAATGTCTTGGAATATCTTTTGCCAATTAAATTATTCTAAAAGTTTTCAAGTTAGCCTCAGACAAATCCTCAGGACAAGGGTAAAAAAAACAAACAAAACAAGCAAACAAACAGCACATTCTTTACCAAAATATCACAAGAATGGTGTCTAGTCCAGTTACTAATTTTAGTACCACCAGCCCACAAATAATGACATGGTAGAGACTTATTAATTATGAAAGTCTGACTAAATCACTTAGATCTCTTCTAGCTATAACTTAAAGTAACCCATTTACACTAATCTATGTTGTGTCACAGGGCTTGTAACTGTTACCTCTCTTCCTGCACATCCTGCTTCCTTCTGCCACTCCCCTTTCTTCTTCCCAGAACTCTCTGTGCCCAGAAGTTTCCTGCTATACCTCCTACCTAGCTATTGGCCATTTAGCTTTTTATTAAACTAATCACAGCAACACAGCTTTGCACCGTGTATTAAAATATCTCATAATAGCTGAACTGAAAACTCTTGAGCTGGGTCACCATAATCCGCATTGCTCTCAACACTACTGTCCTCCAAGCCCCTGGAATGACCTATTGAGCCCCACTTACAATGCCCAACCACTTTTCTAGTCCAAAGTCCAAAAGTCTTCCACATCCCTCCAAATACAGCGTGGTCAATCCTGTCACAGCCATCCATAGCTCACTCTCCACCGACAACTTCGTAGTTACTTATCTATCATAAGGTACCATGACCAAAGAAACTTACAGAAGAAAGAGGGTTTTTTGGAAGGCTTACAGCTTTCAGAGGGTGAATCTATTCCCATCATGGTAGAGAATATGGCAACAGGCCAGCAGACATGGAAATACAGCAGTAACTCAGAGCTCACATTTTGATCCACAAGCACAAAGCAGAGAGTTCTAGATGAGAATAGTATAGGCTTTTTAAAACCTCAAAGCCCACCTGCAGTGACATATCCCTCTGACAAGGCTACACCTCCTAAACCTTCTAAACAGTTTTACCAACTAGGGACCAAGCCTATGTGGGCTGTTCTCATCCAAACCACTGCATCCAGTGTTTGGAGGGATGATAAGACATTATAGTTTGTCTACTAATAAAGACACAAACTGAAGGGGTGTGGGGACAGCCCTGTAGGCAAACACTTGGTACACACATTTTACAACAGACCAGACACAAGAGTCATTTATTCATTGTTTTTCTTCAGTGAATAGTGATGGGGCAATGAGCATAACCCTGGTTTATAAGGATTCAAAGGTATCTCAGACAACTCTCCAGATGCCAAGGAAAAAACAGATTCTACAAGAGTCTTTCAGGTATAATGACTTCAGAAAAGCACTAGGGAAGGCTAAGATTCCTAGTCAGGAAAGGTCTATTTGGTACCTGGTGCTAACACCTTCTAGACTGCACTTAGAGGCATTCCTAAAAGTTTTTCCCATGAAGATGCTCCACAGAGGGTGAAAGATGCAAAATTGGAATTAAATGTAAGCCAGCATATCATTTTGCACTTAGCTATTTCTTTAGAATGTCCAAAGGGAGCTAATTTAGGAACCAGATAAGCACTCAAGTCTAGGATTAGACAACACAAATGTTCCCCATGATCAATGCAGCTGGTTCTGTTAGTAAACCGATAGAATTATGTCTTGTTCTCAGAACACAGCCATTCAGAAATAGTTTGAGATTAATTCATAAAGGTGAGGGGAAAATATTTTAAAGGAATGTTTAAGGGTTTGATCCTATAGTTGTTACTTCATCATCTTTTTAAAAATATTTTTTAATTATTGATAAAATTCCTTTTACATATCTTCCACTTTTCCCCCTTCCTCCCCTTTCTCTTGCTCGCTCCCACTAACCCCTACCCCACCCCCCAGCTACTCCTCAAAGGGAGTAAGGCCTCCTTTGAGTCTTCAACACAGGCTAGCATACCAAGTTGAGGTAGTACACATCCCTGAATTACTCCTTGAATCAAGGTTGAGGTCCAAAAAGCCAGTTCATGTAACCAGGACAGTTACCTGTCCCATAGCCAAGGGGAGCACTAAGAGCTTGATCAGCTAACACAGCTGTCATCCTCATTCAGAGGGCCTAGTTCCATCCCATGCAGGTTCTCCAGCTGTGAGTCCAGAGTCTGTGAGCTCCCATTAGCTTGGTCAGTTGTCCCTGTGGTTTTCTCTATAACCTGAAGTTTCTGGCTTGTCCAAGCCTGTGGTCCAGGTTCAGACCTGCAGTCACGCTGCTGCTTTACCCCAAAGAATCACACAAATGCTTTTATTAATTACAAACTGTTTGGCCTATGACTCAGGCTCATTACTTGATAGCTCCTTCAGCTTAACCCATTTCCATATAATCTATGTCTTGCCACGTGGCTCCATGGTTTTACCCGTGTTCCATTACCTCTTACTCTCTTGGCAGCAGCTCACAGGGTTTCTGAGTGACTTTCCCCTCCTTCCCCTTTATCTATGCTTGGATTTCCTGCCTGACTATAAGCTGGCTTGCCACAGGCCAAAATGGTTCCTTTTTTATCCAATAATAATTCACAACATACAGAAAGGCATCCACATCATGCTCTTGAAGCAACCCCGCTTGCTTCTCCAATTGCTCTTCCCTCTCTCCAACTGAACCAAGGCTCCCCACAGTTTCAAGGGACCCTGAGGACAAAGACAACTTCTGGTATTTGCTGTCTGTAAGACATCTAGAAAATGCCTGCCAAAAAGAACAAATTTGGATTTGGGTTTGTAGTTCTTAAGTTATGTATTGCCCTTGCCAAAATAACACACACATGATTGTGGCTCACATGTAAGTGAGATAAATGAAGTTGAAAGAAAAAAACTTCTGGGGACAAGCACTTTGTGAAATTCCTAAGATGTTTAAGAGGGGGCACTCCTGCACTGTTTGTGTTAGTTAGGGTTTCTGTGGCTATCAAGAGACACCATGACCACAGCAACTCTTATAAAGGAAAACATTTAACTGGAGCTGGCTTACAGTTCAGAGGTTTATTCCACTGTGGTCAGGGTGGGAAGCATGAATGCCAGCATGCAGGCAGCAGACACAATGGTAGAGAAGGAGCTAAGAGTACTACATCTTGATCCATGGCAGCAGAAAGACACTACCACACTGGGCGAGCATCTGAGACTTCGAAGTCCACACCCAATGATACACTTCCTGAAATAAAGTCCTATCTATTCTAGCAAGGCCACACCTCCCAACAGTTCCACTCTCATGGGAGCCATTTTTATTCAAACTACCAAAGGATCCATCTATGTAAAAGTAGGCTGACAAATAAGGAAGTGTCTTGAGCCGCACTGAAAGGTCAGAGGAAAGGGAGTGAGAACATATTCTCATCGCCTGCAATGAACCGATAGTAAAGCAGGGCATCCCCTTTCCAGGCTGTTACAAATTAATTCATCCAACCAACAGGAGCCTCATTCAACAACTGTCCAAATGAACAGAGCAAGAAGGAAAAAGAAAAGGGGTAGGAGCCAGGAAGAATAGATGCCTGCTGCCTTTATGAATATGGCTGAAGTATTAAAAACCAGATGCAAAAAGATAGCTACCAAAAACCAAAGGGGAAATTCAGAGCACTGAAGACATGGCCAAACCTAGTTGGTGTGATCAGACTAAGGTCACTGTTCTGAGCATGCAGGATGTTCCCTGTTTTGGTTTTCTCTGAAACCAGATACAAATAATTACCCAAGCCAGAAATGGAGGCTCAGGCCTGTTAATCCTAGCACTCAGAAGGCTAATCAGTTTTGGCAAACTCTGAGTCAAGTTCCAGGCAAGCCTGGGTTATATAATGAAACTTTATCTCAGAAAAAAATATACTAAGAGAAGACGATGTGTGGGTTTTAAAATGTTGGGAAGTCTGAATTCAGAAAATGGAATACTATTTCTCTGAGAGATAAAGGAAATAAATCACATGTACATGGGAGAGCATGTGATTGCATGTGTGCACATGTACTTTGAGGCCGGAGGACAGTAGTATCAGGTGTCACTCTCAGGAATGCAGCCACCTTTTTTGAGATGAGCCTAGAGCTCACTTACTAGGCTAGACTGGCCTCCTGTCTTCAGCACCCAACATTGGGATTACAAGTAAAGTGTTGGTGCAAGTGTACCAGGATCCCATGTGCTTCCAAGGCAAAGACTTGATCAACTGAGCCCTCCTCCCAGTCCTGACAGTATGACATCTTTGTTTAATTATGCCCATTTGTTTAAAACATAGCTCTTGCTTCAATCTGAATTTATAAAAATAAATCATAGCATTTCCATAGACAAAACCATGTGAATGAGCTCTGCCATCAGTCACTCCCTTTCTCTCACTAGGGAGACCCAGCAGTCCACAACATCACGCTCAGAAGTTGAGGTGACTGCTCAAGAGCTGGTCTCTCTCAGGAACCCTGAGGACCACATGAGTTCTTCACACACTGTGCTGCTCTCAGTTTTCCAGTCCACTAGCCTCTTCCTGTAACTTAGCCCCAGGTCAGACTTCAGCATCAGCCTAGGTGAGGTGATACACATCACCAGCAATCCCAGCACTCAATTAGAAGAGACAGAGGGATCAATAAAAGTTCAAAGCAATCTTGGTCTACATAGAAAATTTCAGGTAGTTGTGGCTGTAGAGCAAGACCTTTTTCTCAATAAAAAGAAGAAAGTGTAAGCCCTTCCACACTCTCACCAAAAAAAAAAAAAAAAAAAAAAAAAAAAAGAGTGCTGCCTGGAGAAACAGCTCTTAAGTCTGGCGCATTTCCTGCACTGGCAAAGGACCTGAGCACCCATGTCATGTGACTCCAATGGCTTCTAAGTGCCAGTCCAGGAGATCTGAGGCCTCTTCTGACCTCTGTGGGGCACAGAGCACATGTGTGCATACTTAAAAATAAAATAAATCCTTTTTTAAAATAAAAAATTTAGTATCATATGCTTTTCTCATGTGAAATGCCACCTTCCCAGAACTTTTCCTCAGCCTTTTCTTTCTCAGCCTGTAAGCTTCATCTTTACATCTCTGGTTACTCACCATTACCACCCTGCCCTTGTTACCTGTGGAGTACCCTTGTTTTGGTCTGGGTACTGCAGACTGAACCTGGGGCTCTGTGAGTGCTAAACACTGTGCGCCACATCCCCAGCCCTCTATACAGCTCTGTTCTATATCACATCTAACAGTTTATTTTCACTCTCTGAAATCATGTCAACCTCTGATTTATTTACATCTTCATTATTGTTGGGCTCTAAGAATGAACAGACAGCTACACTGGGATCTACTTCTAAGCCTGAGAAGAGAGCCAGGAAGAACATCAGTATGCTCTCCTCTCAGGACCAATGAAGGATGTTGGAACTCTCACCTGGAGTAAGGAAAGGATGGGGGTTGCATTGTGAGGACCATCACCACAGTAGTTGTGACCTTCAAAATACAACTCAACCTTCCTGGAGAGGTAAAGCTAGAGAATAAAGGCCCGAGTCCCTCCGCCATTGCCTCCATTCCCCAACTGTCTACTGCACCATCAAGGAGGTCCAAGGATCTGGACATGACAGGCAGGGGCAGCATAACTGCTAAGAGGCAGATAATAAACGTCCCGCTTTTCCTGAGTCATGGGGCCTTTCCCAAACTTAGCTTTTCTGCTGTATAGACATAGCACATAGGAATCAAAAGGGTATGACCACAAACAAGAATTTGCTTATAGAAATAATTTCTGTTTCAGAAAATTCTCAAATCTCATGAAATACTTTTCTTTTAATTTTTTCCTAACATGTTAAAAATTATAAAATTCATGCTTAGTTCATTACTATGCACTGTATAACTTTTCCTCTGGAGTTGTGAACAAATGTCTCTTCATTCCAAATAGGACACTGTCATCAGACTACAAAAAACATGGCGGCCTGTTTCTAACACGATGAGCAAGTGAGCTCCCGTGTTACCTCAGGCACATTGGAGGCAGTTCTATGTAAGGGTCCCCTTTCCCTAGCACGTCACTGCTTTTATAGCTGTGGATAGGGCTTTGCGAGTCTTGAAGTGTCTGAGCTCCACGTAGCACATTAAATCACACAGCTTGCTCTTTCTTTCCTCCCTCCCTCTCTTTCTCCCTTCCAGGAGAGACAGTGTTAGTTCAGAGGAAATGCCTGCACAAGTCATAAAAGTAGACACCAAGCCATAGTTGTTGACCTGTGGGTGGTAGTTAGTTGGGTTGGATCCCTGGATACAGATAACGGCTGAGGAGGCTGTAGTTTGAGCAGAAGCAGCAAACAGAAAGTGGCCAGCATCTCCATCTTCCCATACTCAAGTGCAAATACTAAGCACATGGTATAGGGCCTAGAATATAGCAAGTGCTTAATAAAAAGGTGACTCAAGATATTAACTGGGAACAAAAGCAGAACATGATAAGGACCCAATTATATGAGCAACATGTGAAACAACCACAAAATGTCACCTCTCAAAGAATCAACAGACACAAGAAACATCTCAATGATTGGTCCCTGAAGAATTAACTCTTCAGAACAGGAGGTACCCGTGAGGAAATTTTCATCAGGGAAGGTAAAGCTTACCAAGACCCCATCCATGCAAGCCAGTACCAGGAGTATACCTCACAATGTAGTTTGGTGACATTTGGTGGTAAATGGTTAGCAAACTGAAATAAAATAAAACCAAGACAAACATGCATACACATGTGCACATGCACACATGGATGTGTGTGAGCACACACATAGGCAAAGTGAATGAAGAACTGCCTTTCTTATATAGTAGTAATAGCTAATTATTAATTTAGCTCAGGAGTACTGACCTCCCTCCATCCTCAGTCTCCATCAGAGTCCACAGGTATTGCTAACAGAGCTAACTCCAAAAAAGATGGTAAGAGGAAGCAGGGAAAACAGAAGTCAAAGGCCCCTGGCTTTCTAGAGCATGGCAGGTAGGTCTCTACATCCTGTCTTAGTTACTGTTAAATTGCTGTGAAGAGATGACGTGACCACAGCAACTCTTATAAAATAAAGAATTTAACTAGGGGCTTGCTTACAGTTTCAGAGGCTTAGTTCATTATCATCATGGGGGGGAACATGGGGGCATGCAGGTAAACACAGTGCTGGAGAAGTAGCCAAGACCTTTATATCCTAATCCAAAGGCAGAAAGACACACACAGAAAGAAGTTTGGGGCCTGGTATAGGTTTTCTGAAACTTCAAAGCCCACCCCATCAGTGATGCAGCTCCTCCAACAAGGCCACACCTACTCCAGCAAAGCCACACTTCACAATCCTTCTCATTAGTACCATTCCTGGTGACTAGATGAGTTTATGGGGACTATTGTTATTCAAACCATTAGATACATACATTAGATAGTATACAACTACAGGAAGTTGCACTGTTGGAATGCAGACAGCAAGCAGGATTTAGGCTTGGGCTCATCTATCGCTTAGATTCCAAAGACAATTTCATGTTTGGACATGGTAGACTGCTGTGGAATTATGCTTTTGTATACTGTAAATATTTGTCATTGTAAATATTGGTTTAATAAAACACTGATTGGTCAAGTAGCTAGACAGGAATAGTGACGGGACAATCAGACTAGGAGAATTCTGGAAAGTAGAACAGCAAAGCAACAGATGACAGACAGTGAGATGAAGAGGAAGCAGAATGAGAATGCTGCACTGTGCAAAAAGACACCACACCATGTGGCTAAATAAGAACAGAAATCTGGATTAACTTAAAGTAGAAGAGTTAGCAAGTAATAAGCATAAGCCATAGGTCAAACAGCTTGTAACTAAAATAAGCCCTTGTGTGATTATAAACTTCTGACTACAGTAGACCCTACCTGTTTCATAGACCCATGCAGAGACATCAGAAACAGTAAGCATGAGATAGTTTCCTGAAAACTATCTTCAAATCCATCTCTATGCAAACTGTGGAACAAGCAAAAGGTCCCACAGTCTTCTGTATATATGATAGAGAGTCAAGAAAATAGTAATGTAATTCAGGCCAAGTCTAAGACTTCACAACACAGGGGATTGTGGTGAAACCTAGTTTCAGTGTAACATCCCAAGGGAGAAATAGACTCTGGGCATGGAAGAAGAGAAAGATAGATGTCTCATGTCTCAATTCAGAGAGGGCATGTCCCTGCTCTATATGACTCTGACTCTGCCAGTGAATTGAATGAAAAAAATGCAAGGACTGGATAAAAGAAAAGAGGAAGCACAAACCCAGAAAGATAAGCAGGGGGTGTATTCACTCATTAGTGGACTTTAAACAAAAAGCAAAGCATTCCCAAGCTACCAACCACAACCACTGAACAGCTTGGGATCTGAAACACCTTGGACCGGCACCTTGGAGCCCACTCTCTCCAGAGAAACACCTAACACAGTCTTGATGTTGGGGTAAGGAAAGTGGATCTGCCTGAAGTAGATGCTGAACTAAGCCACATTGGGACCTTGGGACCTTCTGACCTTGCTGGGGAGGAGATAAAGAGATGGGGAGAAGAGAGAGTGACTGGGAGGGGTGGGAGGGGGAAGGGAGTTTGAACAAGGGGATACATGGATAAAAATATGACTTTATTCATAATAAAAAAAGAAAGGAGGAACCAGTAGAAAATGATGATCTGCTTATGGTATCTGAAAACTGACCTACTCTAAAAACATTCTCTTATAGACCCAAACTGTGCACACAAGTGCATGACAGTGTACATGTACACACACACAGACACACACAGACACACAGACACACACAGACACACACACACACTGAATTTTCCACAGAAATACAGAGAAAACAGTTCTGGCAATGCAGGCTTACTCTGATGGTGTCCTGGGGACACAGCTGGGGTCTCTTGCTTCTCTCCCTTCATTCTGTTCCTACTGCGTCCAGCAAGACCCTCAGCTGGTCATGGTTGCTCAGCTGGAGGACAGACCTGAACCGTCATTACTTCTCTCCATATAAGATGCTTGATATTTGTGAGCCTTCACTGCAAATAATTTTAGTGTTCTGAGTAAAATAATGAGTCTTATGCATTCCCTACATAACTTGATGTCATACATATTGTAAACATTTATACAGTATTCTGGGGAAAAAAAGATGCTTATTTTAATAGTAAGGTAGATTTGTATTAATTTATTTTAGCAAATAAATGTTTCACAAGTAGTCATTTTTGTACTGAAAATATGTACTTATTTTTAGTGTGGCAAGGCTCTGCTTGCTTATAGAAAAATTAACAGTATATGTTTGATATTAACAGGACTTTGTTATTTATATCATCCCAGTGAAATTCATTTACAGAATTATTTCTTATTTTGGAAAGAGCTTGCTACTGCCAAGCTCCATCCTATATGTGAGAACAGCTTTCCTTCTACAGGGCACCAGTTCTGTGGCTGGCTTCTGGGAAATGGCAGGCCCTCTGTCTTGGGTCTCCAGGGGTTCCTTCCCACCAACCATGCAATGAGAAAAATGACTCTTCATGTGACTTTATGACTATATGAAACAGTTTAAACATGCAATGCTTTGCCCTACTGAGTGAAAGATATTGCCCCATCCAAAAGACTATGTTCCTACCCACCACCAAGACACACACCATAATCACCACCAAGATACCCACCATCACCCATCCTGTATGTTCCTCTTCTTCCTCCTCCTCCTCCTTCTCCTCAGGTTCTGCTTATGGACCTAGCCATGTTTTTGTGTATGTGTGTTTATGTATATGTAAGTACATGTGTAGAGTCCAGAAGATAACTTCAGGTGCCATTCTTCAGGCATACTATCCAGTCTTTTTTGATACAGGGCCTCTCACTGTCCCAGGGCTGGCTAAATTGGATGGGTTAGCTTTCCAGTGAGCCTCAAGGATCCACCTTGCCAACTTCCTTAGTGCTAGAATACAAATGTACATCATCACACCAGGCTTTTGTAAACATGAGTTCTGGGGTTTCATATGAAGTCTTTACATTTGCAAGGGAAGCACCCGCAACAGAGATATCCCCTCAGCACTGACTAGGTTTCAATCCTCTAGCTGAAGATAAACAAAAGCATACAAAGATGCTTGAGTACTGTTGTGGGCTACCAACATTATGACAATCCATCCCCACAAGCAAACCTCTCACTAAGGAGCAGAGACCTAAGAAAAAATAACATTCAGCCCAAATAATAATGTCCTTAAAATATTAAAATGTTTTTTATTAGTGTGTTTTGCTTTGTTATGGTGAAATATTTACAGAAGATGAACAACAGAGTTAACAGTAACACAGAGACTCTGCTTTCAGAGTGCATGACACCCTGTGCAGGTTCCAGTTTGACTTCATGTTTTCAGAACAGGAGCACAACTCCCAAAGTTAATGATGAGGCCTAGTGGTGAGGACACACATCTTTAATACAAGCACTTAGGAAGGCACAGGCAGGTGGATCTCTTTGACTGTGAGGCTAGCCTCGTCTACAGAGTGAGTTCCAGAACAGCCAGGGCTACACAGAGAAACCCTCTTTCAACCCTTTCCCCCCTAAAAATTTAATGATGAGACCATAGTCACAGCAAGGCAGCTTGGCCCAGGGTATAGAGATTGGGATTTGGTAATAATTACCAGCCCCACAAGTAAACTCTTCACCCAGTGATAGGGACCTAGAAAATAAGAATTTGTTTCCAAAAACTGTCTTTTTATTTTGATAGCAAGCATCAGGCTGGGATTGAATATGGTCTGGCTCCTGGTCCATAACAAAAATTTATTTCCAGCTGATGTAACGGGAGCCCACACTTATGCTATAGCTAAGCTCTTGCTTTACATCCTTTCTATAAACTATAATATTGCCTTGTTAAAAAAATAAGACAGAGAATGGCCTTTACTCCACCCCAGTCTTTGGTTTCAGAGTAAAAAAAGAAATGTATCAGAGTAATAGAAGGTTTGGATAAGAAACATTTTTATCTGGGATAATTATGAACTATCTAACTGACTGGTAAAATATAGAAGCATACATACCTTCTGATGGGAACTTTCTCTTTTATTTCATCTTAAAAATGGTCTCTGACTCTTTCTGTCTTCATCCAGCTGCATATCTCCACATTGCTGCATTCTATACAGACATCTACATATCTTTCCTTACATAATGTGGTCATACATCTCTATACACAGTTACATCTGTTTTGACATGTCTTCACATCTTTCTTTTATATACATTTCTCTTCTACATCTCCTTTTATACAGTTTTATCTTTCTTGCCTCCACACAGTTACAAATCTCCATACAGCCATAGCTATTCATCTCATATACATAGCTCTCTCATCATATAATATTTTACATTGTTCTTATACATTCTCATATAACTCTTTGCTTCATTCCTATATGTAGCAACAACACTTTCACATAGCTTTATCTCTCTCACACACATACTCACATACATTTGCTTCTTCTACATCATTCACTCTCTTTTGCTCATCATTCTCTCTCCATTCATTCTCATATATATATCACCCTCTTTTAAGGTGACGACTTCTTCTTCTTCTTCTTCTTCTTCTTCTCCTCTTTCATCTCTCGTTCAATACACATACACTCGCATTCATACATACTCATTTTTCCTTCTCTCTTCCCTCTATATTTCTGCTGCTCCCTCTCTCATTCATACATACTCATTCACTACTCACATTCTGCTTAGTTTCATCCCTATATTGCTGCTGCACCTCTTCATTGCCAAACTCTGGGAAATTATATGCTACATTTTTAGGGCCCAGGCCATTCTCATAACATATGAAATCACACAGTCTTTCTCAGGCTAGTTGGGTCACAAAGAATGGCCAGTGTAAATGCTTGGCACATAACTTCTCTCTCAGACCAAAAAAAAAAAAATGACACTGAAATTCAGGACATGACAATAACAGTAGCAGCTTGAACCTTGAGTGGTCAGAGTATGTGCAGAAAGTCAATTATTGCAAGGGGGTAAGGCTCAAAACAGCCTGGCCTTTATTTAGCAATAAACAACACCTGAGAATCAGTCTTTGTATATTTCCTGCAGGAGCAGTTCAGTCTGCCTGAATTTGTTCTGAAGTCTAAACGTAGTTGTCTTCGAGACTAAAACTACCATTACTTTTCTGTGTCAGTAAAGAAGAATATTCTGCTATTATTTCTATACCTTAGACTTGACTATCCACAACTCTAAGTGTGCCCAAGGTTGTAAAACACACTACCAAAGAGCTGTGGACCCCTACAGCTGTTCTTATTACAGAGGCATAGCAGTGGCTCCTGAGAAAGTTACAGACAGAAAACAACCTATATCCACATCGAGTCATCCCACAGGCTTTACCTAGTGGGGGCAGTCAACAGATATCCCCATGGACTTTGCCTAATGGGGCCATATCATGAATACTGGTTCAGTGGGACTCCTCCACAGACTTTGCCTAATAGGGTTTCTCAACACAGAGTCAGTCATTCATGTGGTAGGTCAACCTGTAAAATACTGGCTTTTTCTGCTTCATACTCCCATGGCCCTTGGCAAAAGAATTTCACAGCATACAGAAAGACAGCCCATATCATGTTATGACATGTTGTTACAGACTACCATGCCAGCAGTTCATTTAATACAAATGTAGAGGAATGTTTGAACCCCTTATAGCCTGGAGTTAGAGGAAAACCATGAAGCCTTTGAAATTTCTCCTTGAAGAGGCTCTGAAGCCCCTCCCCGCAAAACCACACAGGCAATTCCTGCTGCTGCTGGTTGTCCCCCAGAACTAGATGCTTAGGCCTATTGCTGAAGAGATCATATGCTCTGGGCACAGAACACAGAGAGATCATGCTGGGACTTGACCGGAAGCTTCTTCCCTGCTGGCTGGCCCTCACAGACCCAGAAGGTGCTGTGTAGGCTGCTACGGAGGACTTCCACCAACTGTCTCTCAGTCATGTACACTGTGCATCAGATCAATGGAAGCTTAGCTGGGGAGGTCAGAGACCCTAGTGGGGAGGCTGCTGCAGCTATATTGCTGAATGGACATAATGTGCCTATCAAATTGCCTTCTAAATAACTATGTTTATGCCAACAGATGAGTGCTATTATCAACTTTGGTCAGAGACGCTCCCATTTGCCATGGTCAGCAGTAAGTGTAAAGTCTTGTTAACTAGTCAAAGTGCTGAGAATAAGTGGCTGTTGAGTGCCTGGCTATGAATAGGATATCTGTATCAACCTGCTAAGGCTCAGAGGACACTGGACAAGAAAGACTGAGAGATCCAGAGTAAAAGGGTAAGCACTGTAGAACACTGATTCAGGCGTGACCTGGCTATGGAGCGCTTGACACTACAGTTACCATAAGAGATCTGTTCAAGACTGGGCTATGTGCATCCTGCCATGGAAGAGGGGCTCATGGGGTCTTAGTGCTCCCAGAGGACTTATCACAGTTAGTGGTTGGTGGAGGATAGGAAGAGACATTTTCTTCAGTAGTGTGACCACTGGTAAGGCACACATGCTCATGAAAGAAAAGCAAAAGTAAAGAACAGAAATCCTTAGTCATGGTGATCCTGTAAGCAACCTGATGGCTATTAATAGGAGTGGGAGGTGTACTGAAGAAAAAAAGGGAAATGAATACAACTGAAATATATTATATACATGAATTAAAATGTCACTATATAACCAGGGGTTGTGTATAAAATATACTAATCAAAGCACAAAATAATTCTCCCTGAAAAATTCTGAGTGTGATACCACTTTGGCTAGCAGTGAGTTCTAAGCTAGCAAGGGCTCTATAGAAAGACCTGCCCAATACAAAACAGATTCTCAAGACTGTGTCTCCAAAATAGTGTCCAGGACAATTTTCTTTTCAGAAACCAGAGGACTGCAGAAAGATCTCACCAATGTATTAGACTAAAATATTCCATTTTTAAGATCAGGCAGAACTGTTCCAAAATGTGAGAATTTAGCTTTGAAACAAACTTGTATTGGCAATGTTAAAAAAGAACTTCTGCAAACATGAGCAATTAAAATGCGTCTAGCAGCTGCTTTGTTTGTGTACAAACATGGAATGCTTTTTACATTGATGTACACTTTTCTCCTTGGGTCTGTGTCTGTAAGGCTGGTCGTGTGGACAGCACTTGTATGAGCAGGGATGTTTATCAGTTTCTCTCAAGTGCTACCAAACAGAACAGTTTGCATGTCTGCTCAGAAGCGCTCCCCTCTGTTAGCAGGTGGTAAGAGAAGAAATGAGAGAACTCATGGGTAGTGCCTCTCATGAATCCATGGTTCTCCCAACAAGGATATGAACTCTTTCCTGGTGTTCCAAATGTTCATGTTGGGTTTTCTCTTCTCCTTCAGACATGGGGGCCTCAAAGATACAAGGCCAACAGCAGATAACTTTTCTACTACAGGTTTTTTTTTCAGAGTTTTCTTTCTAAAATACCAAACAAAGTAAAAACAAAGGAGACATGGGTTAGAGAAACATGGAGATGTGTCAGTTAGTAAACTGCTTGCTGCACAAACATGAATTCCATTTCTCATCACCCACATAAAAATGGCATGGCATGCCTGCAGCCCCACTGCTGTGGACAAGGAGACACAACACTCAGTATCTACTGCTGGTTTCCATATGTGCACTCATGCATGCATGCATGCACACACACAGGCACAGTATCTACTGCTGGTTTCCATATGTACACTCATGTATGCGCGTGCACACATATGCAAAGGCACACAACAATAGATTTTCCAAATGATTTTTTAAAATGTGATCTTAGAAAAACTATGGCCCAAGCCTCATGCACAAAGTGTCTTACCCATCCTTAGCCAGTGCATCTTAGTGTTTACATTGGCTCCAGGAAAACTTCCAAAGATTGACACATAACAAAAGCTGAGGCAGAAATGCAGCGCCTACAACTCATAGGCGACATCTGGCATCTGGCCACAGTCAGGAAAAAAGATGCCATGTGAGGATGGAGTACACATGAGAGGGAGCCAAGGTGCAAAAGGCAACTGTTCTGCTTAGAGGCAGAAGCCCCAGCACTTCAGGGCACAGAGGCCAATGCAGGCCAGTGATCTGGTTGTGTTGGGCATCCTAGCAGGGGCAATTGCAGGTGTTCTACCAGAATGATCTGTGGCCGGGGTACTGAAAGCATTCCAGTAGTCCATACTGTTTTTGTTTTGTTTTTTAATGTGCATATATATATATATATATATATATATATATATATATATATATATTCCAATCCTTTTTAAAACACCAGAACTCTGTTCCTGAGGCTGCGTTACTTGTTCACAGCAGAATATTAGAACAGAAGTTAACTGGAGAAAACTTATAAGATGAACAGGTTATCACTGCAGAATCACAACCCTGACATACAAATGACTGACAGACTTGGAAACATGCACGAATTCGGATTATAGTTCAGGATTTCATCTGTTTGCTTATAGTCTAGACATGATGTTGTGAACAAATCCATGTCTTCCAAAGTTCTCTATTCCCCTTCACCACTGCATGTGCGTGCGTGCGTGCGTGTGTGTGTGTATGTGGTGGGTACATGTGCAAGCCACAAATCAAGAGCATGTGTTTCCCAGTTGTTTTCTGATCCAGTGGCTGACTGGCCAGTAAGTCCCAGGGACACTTCTCCCTGCACTGGAGTCTAGTGAGCATTGGACTCACTGGTATTCAGTGACACCTGATTTTGCTTTGTTTTGTTTATTTGTTTATATTTTGTTTTCCCAACTTCTCCTTCCTCTTCTCCTAGGTCTTCCTTCCCATCCACTCTTCCTCTGTTTCTTTTTATAAAAGGACAAGCCTGCCATGGATATTAGCCAGCCACAGTATATCAAGTTGCAGTAAGACTAGGTACCTCCTCTCCTGTTAAGGCTGGATGAGGCAACCCAGTAGGAGGAAAGGGTCTTAAACAGGGAACAGAGACAGAGCCAGCCCCTGCTTCCATTGCTAAGAGTCCCAAAAGACTAAGTTACCCAACTGTCACCTATGTGCAGAGTGCCTAGGTCAGCCCCACACAGCTTCCCTGGGTGTTGGTTTGGTCTCTGTGAGCTCTATGAGCCCGTAGCTGGTTCTGTAGATCTGACACCCCTGACTCCTACAATCCTTCCTCGCTCTCTTCTGCAGGATTCCCTGAGCTCCACCTAGGGTTTGGCCGGTCACACCTAGTTTTTAATGAGTCTTCATGCTTTCACAGCAAGAACTTCACCTTCTGGGGCATGTTCCCCACTCTTGAAGTTCTTTTTATACTCTCACTTGGGGAACCTCACATACCCATAGCTGGGACGAAAGAAGTTCACACTGACAACTTCCAGCAGAAAAGTCAAACACTCAGTTCCAAGTTTCACCACTTCTAGAACCTGCTAGATCCTAATCACTGTGATGAAGGGTGAGTGATTATGCCCTCTGGATGCTGCATCAGTCAATCACTAACACAAGTTTATTGACTTCCTATTATGTATCTAGCATTACAAAATGTTCTCTGAATTATAATGTGTATTGACACTATATTAAAATGTCAAAGTTATCTTTGAAACATCTCAAAGAAAAGTATGAAACATACAACACAGGCTTCTCTGCTGTATCCATCAACCTAGCAATCATGTTTGACTCCATCTGTGGGCATTAACTTACATAGGTAACAATGAAATTTCATTACTGAAGAACAATAAATCCTTCTCAATGACACACTTTTATGACAGTGTCACAGCTTCAGAGTTGTGTTGTTGTGTGTGAAAGGTCTCCAGACACAGACCTGAAGATACTCAGATATTAATCACCAAGAAAAGGTGAGCACTCCAGGACAAATCTATAAGTGTTTGTTTTGTTCTGTTTTATTTTTGCAGATGTAGACTTGAAATGCAATAATTTGTTCTCTGATTAGTTCATACAAGACGGAACAGGAAAATGATAAGGAAATATAGCACCATTACACTCAGAAATTTCCAACAGCTGTTGAGATGATGACCTGCCATAAGAAGGCAAAATAATGGAATACAAAAGTACCAGAGAGAAGACTGGCTATGACTCAGAAGATCCTATGTATGGTGAAGTAAACATCAGGATTATCAAAGTTAAGATGAAAACTGCCACCAGTGGAGGCAGGGCTAACAGCAACTGCTTCAACATGAAGCTGAACAGCAGAGGACATTTGTTGCCTGGCAAGCCTGGTCATTCAGTATCTAGATGCAATCTGCAGACTTGATGGCATGACAGAGTCAGGTGCATCCAGCCCATCAGAGAGACACTGTGTAGTCTGAGATTTGAAAATTGGGGTTTTTTGCTTAGTTTTGCTTCTGAGACAGGTAGGGTCTCATTACAAAGATCAGGCTGGCCCTTCAATGCTCAATCCTCCAGCTTTAGTTTCCTGTCCCACCTAAACTTCACCTGTCACTCTAGTGTTAAGTCACTGGCTCAAGGTCATAAATAATGTAACATGAAGATAGATCCTATTATTTAAAGCCTAGAGTTCTGCTCGTTGTCTATTCACAAGCATCATAATTTGTTTACTCTCCATTCCAGATCCTGCTCAGTATCTATTCTTTATACCCATTGGTCCCCTTAACTTGGGAAGGGTTGGGATGTGTTACTTGCACCAGAGTCACACCTAGTGGAGCAGCCAGCTGTACATCAGTGTTAGTGTGCCCTTTGTTCTTACTCTATTGCACATGCTGTTCTTCTAAAAGGATGTGGTAGGGCTGAGGGCGTAGCTTAGTGCTTTCCTAGTCTCCTAGAATGTGAGAGACCTTAGATTTCATCTCCAACACTGAACACACACACACACACACACACACACACACACACACATATGAAATAATAGGTATTTGATAGTCACAGAAAGTCATATGAAACATGTCGATAACAAACATTTATATGGCCATTATCCAGAAGGTGGTAGCTCATAACAACAGCATTCCTTGAAGAAAAGTAGCAAACAGCCAGAACCCACACACACCACTTTCATCTGTGAATTTGAATTTTGTAGTTACAAAAATCCAATCCCAAACTTAGCCCATTGCCTTCAAAGTAAATAAGGGAGCAAAAAAGAAAGGCCAGGGGAAAGAAGAAATTAAAGGAGACAAGGCCACAATTACACATAGCACATTTTTTTTCAGAGAAAGTGCATACATGGTTTCAGTGTTCCCAGCCATCTTTATACACTTCCCTGATTTTATATGTGTGTGTGTGTGTGTGTGTGTGTGTGTGTGTGTGTATGTGTGTGTGTGTGTCTGTAAAGCTCTACTTTTGTCCAGTATGCTTCTATTGCATTTTGCTACCCTTATATTCTGTTGATATCCAACCTCATTCTTTTTGAGAATGACACTGATGTGATTCGGAAAGCACACACTACACATGGGGATTATGACCGTGCACGACAGAGGACAGTCTTCAACAATGAGCCATAATTGTTAACAATTACATTTTTGTGTAGAGAAAAACATAAGGAACACAAGGAAACATATCAGTCTTTCTTGTTAAAAACTGATGGCCATGGAGATTCCTCAGATACTAAAGTGCCATCATATAAGTATGTAGACCTGTGTTCGGAGCCCAGAACCCATGTGTGAGGCCTGGCATGGTTGTGCATGCTTGGAATTCAAGCGCTGAAGAGGCAGAGGCAGGTGCATCCCCTAGACTCACTAGCCAGTCAGCCTAGCCAAATTGGCCAGCCCCAGGTTCAAGTGAGAGATCCTATGCCTAGTCCCCCCAATAGGGGAAGTGGCCTATGAAGAATGACAACAGAGGTTGACCTTGAGTCTCCTCATACATGTGTACACATGCACACACACAAACACACACCTTAATCTACTCTCTGATATGCACAGAGTTATGTGCTATAGGTGGGTTCTTACCAACCCCTATAACCTCCTCTATAGGAGCTATTTCCTATTACCTGGTATGAAAATTTTAAGGTCAAAAGAAGAGCTAAGGCTTTGGGCCTGCTTCTTTCCTAAGTGATGGGACATCCACAGCAATCCACATCACCCAACTACCACTCTCCAGTTATGGCAAGATTCCCAGATGGCACGGGAGTGATCAGCCAGTAATTAAAGCCCTGCAAACCCTTTCTAGTGAGGTTATCACTTTGCAGAGAGCTTCAGAACGATCTTGAACATGTTTCAAAGTGTTGTAACCATTCAGAGACTGATGACACCTCCTCTCATTCATTCGGTTTCCATAGAGAATGAAATAGGTCAGTTAGGTAAAGCTACACAGTCAATTTAATTCATTAAACCACACTAGCCATCTTTGAAGAGGCCCAAATGCTTGACCTCTTCTATATCCAATGCCTCTGGAATGAACTCCAGAGCATCATCTAACAGTCTGAAAACAGTTTTAATTTAAATGTGAAGTGTCCCCCAGGTTCATGGCTAAAATACTTGCTTCACAACTTGTGGCCCTCTTTTTTGGGGGTGGGGGAGTTGTAGAACCTTTGGTTCTATGGCCTAACCAGTAGAGGCAGGTTTCTGGGGGCAGGTCTTGAAGGTGGCACTCACTTCTAACCCTACTCTGCTTCCAGATTTGTCAAGAAGCTGCCCTCTCAAGCTCCTGCCTCTATTGGTAGGGCTAATATTCATGCCCCTGCTTCTGCAGATGGAGCTATCCAGACCACCCTGATGGGCTGTGTGTTCTTATACCATAAGCCAAATAAAAAATCTCCTCCCTCAAAGTGTTCTGTCAGGTTGGCCATAGAGACAAGAAAGATAGTTAAGAATGCAATCATCTCAACACACTCTCACCAAGTTTGGTCTGCACCACTAGCCCACAGAGATGTTGCAAAGTTGCAAACTTTCTTGGCTGGGTCCTGTGGTCTCTTGAGTTCCTTGCTCATTTTGTGGCTTGAATTATATTGACTACATGTTGAAATGGTCATTTAAGGAGACATAGTATGTTAAATAAAATGTATTTCTAAAATATTTTCATTTGTTTCTCTTATTTCTTTATCATGGCTTATCTATTTAAAATACATTCTATTTCCACTGGATAGTGCTTCACTTCCATGGTTCAAATGCTGGCTCTATGGGTTACCAGCAGGGGAGGCACACTGTACAGCTGAGTAGTATGTAAGGGTAGCTACCAGGCAGTGGGAATAAGCCAGAGTCCACATACATCCTTTATCAACCCATCCTTTACCAAATGACAGCCTTTTCCCCAGTTTTCATATAGTAGTATCACATGGACACTGCCATGCTGGTTGCCAGATAAGACACTGATTTGGAAGGCTGTAGAGTCCTTGGGAACTAGTGAGCAGAAAGCCACCAGTAGAAACTACCACATCAAATGGAAAAGACATAGAAGCAATAAAAATGAGTTGTTTGTTTTTTTCTCTGTGTGTGTGAAAAATGTGTATGAGTGTGTCCTCGAATATTTACAAGTGCCTGTAGGCCAGAAGAGGGCAACAGAGCCCACATAGCTGGGATTAAAGACAGGAATGCCCAGCGTGGGTTCTGTGACTTGAACTAGGATTCTCTGCTAATGTGGCAATTTCTTCTAACCACTGAACCATCTTACCAGCCTGTCTCATTTTGAATAAGTAAAATCTGTGGAAAGGATCCCAAATGAATGATTTCTCATCAGCTGGCTCTGACTATATCTCTTCCTCCCCTAAATGAATGCCAGGTGAATAAGAAGGATAAAACTTTCAATTAAGTTGCTACATAAAGATTAAATGACCTTTAAAACAGCTAGTGTATGTATAGAGGCTATTAATCATCATTAGAGTTAGGTGTCAACCATGATCCAAAAGTATAAGGCTTCAGACCAGGCACACAGTACAAGGCAGAAACATCTTGCTCCACAGTGCGGACTGGGAATGCTGGGTTAGATGAAGCCAGAGAGGGCTCCCATTGGGAAGGCTGCTCCTCGGCCTGTTTTCCCACTATGTGGAAATGAGTTACTGGACACACAGTTCATTAAGCTGTGAGCCCAATTACTATCACATGGCGTCAACCATATTGCAATTACAGTCCTTCAGAGAGGAGCGACCAGCCACTGTTTTCAGCTGAGAAACGCCAGCTCAGACAAGGTTTATAAATGATTTTCATTAACTATCATTTACCATTAGCACAAATAAAAGCACTAAGTGCCCACTTTGCTGGAGAGAATGACCTTTGGCCTGGATTCTCTCTCTAACTGATGAAGGCTAAATGCATTGTGACGGCTCCTAATCACATTTAGTGCAGCCTGTGGTTGGACAGCGCTGGGTGTCCCATCAACTACAGACAGCCTGGCAAGGCCATTATATTCCACTTCCTTTCAGAGATATGCATATTAGGATCCCAGGGAATTGAAAAATATTAGCCTTCCCCAATCACTCGAAGTTGATTTCAATAGCTTAAAAAACACAAAGCACTGCTGGATCATGACTTGCAAAGAATTGCTAGCAATGAGAACATATTTCTCTTCTTCATAATTCAGGTTTATGTGCCTCAAATGTATTAATTCTATCAGCCTAGCTCTAGTATGACAGATAGAAACCCACTCATCTTAACTCCCCAGTTGGAGACAAACCCCAGCAATAACCCACACACAATGTTTGGTAGTTCAGTTTCATTGCATCAAAAGCCAATACAACTGTGTGATATTTAATGTCAAAGCACCCAGGCCTGACTTTGTACTCTCACAGGAAACAGGTTCACAGACAGGGAACCAATACTGGGATATGAGCCTTGGAATGAGAAGATGATCCACTTGGGGGACCACGTCTTAGTTCAGATAAAAAACAAGTAAATGGCTTTCAGACATTTAAAACAAAATAGTAACTGAGGATGCTAGCTAGGTGCTACCTAGACAACGACGTTCTCTTTCCTTAAAGAGATGGGGAAACCCAGAAAACATGTGGTTCCCAAGCAGGGGACAATAGTTCCTAAACATGAAGTCTGAAGGCAGGAGGGAAAAGAGGTGAGATATTTATAGTTAAATAAAACATGTTTTCCAATCTAACCCTGAGACTGAGAGACAGCTGAATTGATACCATATGTAGTCATATGGTCACAACTGGAAAGGGGCGGCGGTTTTCCTAGTCTCTCTGCAGAAGAAAGGCCTACTTGCACTTGACCCCTGTGGCCCCAGCCTCTTAGCTTCTGGGAAGCGACCAGCAAAGGCCCAAGCGCTCACTCTCCACCTTGTAGAACATGGAAACATATTTGTGCAAAGCTGGAGAGAAGGCACCAAGTGATTTTGATTTCAATACAAACATTTAAGAAGAGAAAGCAAAGCTTGCTACCAGAGGCTGTGCTAATCTTTGGGAAGTTAAAAATAGATGGCTTACATGGGTGAGTTTCATTTCTACAGATTTAGGTAGGACATTGTATGTTTTATCAGTATCAGAGGACCCTGATCAGGCTAAACTCTGCTATGTAGATATTCCTTTAAAAAAAAAACAAACATGTATTATTGTTGATATCTTTATTTACAAGC
The DNA here is from genome assembly GCA_004025045.1 of Sigmodon hispidus. Taxonomy (NCBI): domain Eukaryota; kingdom Metazoa; phylum Chordata; class Mammalia; order Rodentia; family Cricetidae; genus Sigmodon; species Sigmodon hispidus. Next base: position 63,856 of record PVIH01003926.1, read on the forward strand.
CAAGAAATTTTTATTTACATATTTTTTTATATATTCATTTATTTATTTGCAAACTAAACTTTTAAAATCAGAGATAGGGCTGGGAAAATAGCAGAGTTAGTAAAGTGCTCACCATACAAGCATGAAGATATGAGTTCTGATCCTCAGGACCACTGTGAGAGAGTCACAGCAGCAGGAATGCACCCATAGCCTTGGTACTGAGGAGGCAAAATGAGATCTTTGGAGCTTTTCAGGTAGCTAATCTAGACAAGCAATGAGCTCCTGAGACTTGCACCATTTTAAAGTAAAAGTGGAAGGAGTTGAAGCAGAGATCCATGCCTACCTTTGACCTTCACATGAATGCATAGTTTCACACACATGTGCACACACATGAATACACACACACACACACACACACACACACAAACCAACTAACATAATCAGAGATAAGCAAAGTCATTTAAGAGCCCATGGCTTCGTGAGAAAAGGAGCCACTGAGGCACAGGTGGGAGGGCCTGGTTCCTCATAGGTCTAGCACTTTCACAAACCACTCATCTGTGTGTGTGTGTGTGTATGTGTGTGTGTTGTAGGTATGTCCACCAGGTTTAGAAAGGAACAATCAGGAAATTTCTACTGGGCAATACAGATTGTTTTCTTTTACTCAAATGAATACATTTATATAATAGTCTCTGATGTCTATGATTCCTCCAAAATACATTTAAAAGGAAGATAGGAAATCAAAGTGTGAGGTCATACAGTTAACCTGCAAAATGCTCACAATGCTGTCTTTCAGACAGACTCCCCTGAATATCATGATTCAGGACATGTCATGTTTGTACTTCTTCATGCTATTCTGTCTTGGATATGAATGATAATGCCTATTATGTATCTCTCTCATGTCTTTTAACTTCAAAGTTACTCAAATTTAACATCTTCTCCTTCTTTACCATTATACATTTATGAACAAGCCATTGCTGAAAAAGCTATTCTAATGTTTCCCTAGATAGATACTCCCTGATTTAACTAAACAAGGCAGTTTTGCTAGATCTACTTTCCTTTGAAAGGAAAGTGCTTCTGAATGTGGTTAAAAAAATAATAATAATAATGGGTCACCAGCAACTGTGTCAACATCCTAATGTATTCATTGCTTTGACCTTGACATGCCCAGGCACAACAGGCAACAGTTCATAGACCCACTGTACAGAGTTTAAATCCATGAGGCTAATACCTGGGGGCTAATCCTGGAAAGCAGAGGAGTGAGGTGAAGCCCAGGAGGGAACCTTAGCAGAGAGCAGAAGAGCAAACAGGGAGGTTTGAGCATGAACAAAGATTACAAAGCCAAGCTTAGCTTCTGTGAGAGAACTATTGATAATGGGCAAGTTATTTGACTTCTGAATTTCAGAGATTTTTTTTTCTAGATCATCATATTCTTTTTTCTTTGACACAGGACCTCATATAGCCCAGGCTCTCCCAAACTTATGCAGCCAAGAATGACCTTCAATATCCAGTCTTTCTGCCTCCACCTTCTGAGTGTGAGGGACACAGGAGTGCATCACCACATTTGGTATATATGAACCTAAGAATCAACCCAAAGTTTTGTACATACTAGCAAGCATACTAACAACTGAGCTACATACATCCCAAGCTCACAGACTGAAATAATGACCTAGGGGCTGGAGAGTTGGCTTGGTGGCTAAGATTACTGGCCACTCTTTCCGAGAACCCAAGTTCTGTTCCCAGTTCCCTCATTTAGAAACTTACAAACACTTGTAACTCCAGCTCTGAGGGATCAGATGCTCTTTTCTTGTATCCATAGAAACACACACACACACACACACACACACACACACACACGTACATGCATGCCTACATATAGAAGCATATATATATACATGTTCACAAAAAATGTTAAAGTTTTTTTCTATTTTTGATTTATTTTCTGTATATGGGTATTTTGCTTGCATGTATGCCTGCACACCACATGCATGCAGTGCCCACAGGAAGCATCAGATTCCCTGCAACTAGAGTTACAAGTGGTTGTGAACTGCATTGTGGATAACAGAACCCTCGTCCTTTGGAAGAACAGCCAGTGCTCCTACCAAAGAACCATCTCTCCAGCCTCCAAATTTTTAAAAATAAGTAAAAATAATAAAATAAACACTTGTTATTTTATTTTGTGTGTATGGGCAGGTACAGTATATGCACATGTATGAGGGAGTCAGAAGATACGTGGTGTCATTCCTCAGACACCACACGTGCCTTGTTGCTTTGGAATAAAGGTCTTTTGCTGCATGCAGATCACTGAGGAGGCTAGGCTGGCTGGCAGTGAGCTAAGAAATCCTCTTGTCTCTGCTTCCTCAGTACTGAGATCCCAATGTAATGTGATTATGTTGTTACAATGTAAATAATTGTCCAAAAATGCTGATTGGCTGAAGGCAGACAGAAAGTGTGGGTGGGGCTACCAGGCTAAGAAAACTCTGGGGACAGGAAGAACAGAGCAGAAATGCCAAAGAGACACCAGAGAGACCTGTGTAGAAGCCAGCAGATGCAGAGGACAACTATGCTGCTCTGAGAAAAAGTACCAAATCACATGGCTGAACAAGATTAGAATCATGGTTTAGTTTAAGACTAAGAACTAGCCAGCAATATGTCAGAGCCATAGGAAGATCAGCATAACATTAATACAAGTGTCTGTATGTTTCTGTGGGACTGCAGGTCTCAGGTCTGGACCACAGGCCAGAAACTTCCTACTATGTGCCATCATGCCAAGCATTTTCATATGTACTCTGGGGATCTAATTCAAGTCCTCGTGTTTGCAAGGCAAGCATTTTACAGCCTGAGCTATATTCCCAGCACTACAGAAGCATACTTTTTAAAGCTAACATCAACTGAGCAATTACTATATTCTAGACATTACTCTAATTAGCAATTTAATCCTTGTCTTTATTATTTTATTGCCTTTTTACAGATGATATGGGAGGACTTGGAAGGCAGTAACAGACTTTCCATTAATGCCAGACTCGTCATCCTAAAATATGAATCTACATAAGCCAACTCCGACTCACCTCCTCAATCATCTTACTTTTTGCCTCCCAGAGTTGATAGTATTATTGAATGAGGTCATCTTCATAAAAGAAATCACCAGTAGTGTGGTTTAAATGCAAAGTGCCCCACACAGACTCATATCTTTGAATGTGGTCCCAGCTAGGGGCACTGTTCTGCAAGGTTGTAGGACTCCTGGGAAGCAGATCCTCAGGGAAGACAAGGGCTTCTGGGGCAGGCCCTGAGGACTGTCCCCAGTCCCATTGTTGATCTCAGGCTCTCTGCCCTTGACCCACAGATCCACCATACCCTTCCTGCCATGACAGAGTAGGACTGAGGCAAATAAGTCTGTCATTCTATATGTTGCTTCTGTTAGATGCTCTGCACAGCAATAAGTAGCCAGTGTGCTGGGATTTGGTAAGTATTGGAGACTAGAACTTTTGTTATTATTATCAATTCATTTAATGCTGTGATAAACAGAAATGGAGGCAGGCCTTTAATTTAAGAACTTTTAAAATGCTTTTTGACAGGTGAGATTCCCTTTTGTATAATGAAAACAGAAAAATGTATGTGGCTTTGAAAGCAGCAACAACAGTACACTATTAGGAGTGGTTCAAAAGCTCAGGAGCCCTGAGTTACAAAGGCATGTGGCTACTTCACTTACGAGCCCTTTGGCATACTCAGATTGGAAGCCACAGAAGGAGCTTTATTATGATACACTGTGATAAAATTAATGAGACATATATTAATTTACTTAAGAGCCAGACACAGTAGCCAAACTCATGTTTGTAGCCATAGTGTGTTCCTTTGGTGAGATGGGAGGCAGAGAGAAATTTCCCAAAACTCCATGGGCCAGATACCCTGTTATATGTGCCTGTGAACAACAAGAGACCCTGTTTAAACAAGACAGATGCTGAAAACCTCCAGGTAGGGCCTCTGACTGCTGTATGCAAAGAAGGGCACATACAGACAAGCAATTAGCACAGCCCCCAGCATGGAGTTGCTACCCTGGATAACAGCTACTGTTTTTGGACATGATCTCCTAAACAGATGCCCAAGTGCTTTGGGGTGAATGAGAAGTCAGGGGCAAGGGTCATAGACTAACAGATAAAGAAAACTTCAAAGAATGGCTACGACGTACCCATTCTGGATGAGCCATGCACTGAATTTCCATTTTCTTGCTTTTCTTTCCAGGTCTTTTGACTGTGTGTTTGTTTTTGCCTTATTGGCTCTTTCTTCCTAAGTGGAAGCTTGTCAATCTGAACTGTTACAAAACCTGAAACTTTTTGAGTGTTGTGACAAAATTAAAAAATCATATTTTAGAACATGTCTGATCTATGAGTTTAAGGTGATCAGGGACATCAGGCTCAGACATCTCTTGCCCCCTCATCACCAAGGTGGAACTCCTTTTCCCCCTCACCAACCACTCCATGCCTCCCACTGAAACTGCATGCTCAGTCTAAGGTGGCCTTCTCAGAAGATCAACGGTATGTGGGTGCCTAATCCCTTGCTAGAATCTCCAAGCAAACACTCTGCTTTCTGGGTTTTAGGAACGTTATGACAGTAGGTCTATGCGAATATCCAAGTTGAAGATTCTGGAACCCAGGATATCCCTGGTCTTAAATAGTTAAAATAAGAACTATTCAACCTGTATAAGCAAATTCCCTCCTCCTCCTCCTCCTCCTCCTCCTCTTCTTTCTTCTCCTTTTCTTCCTCCTTCTCCTCCTCTTCTTCTTCCTCTGCTACTCTAGTTCATAATCTTTCCTCTTCCCAATAGCTTCCTAGGGGTCCTTATGACACTCATCAAGAGCCTTGCTCATTGCTAGCAGTCCAGCTCTGGGATCTTCATCAGTTTCTCCTTTGAAAGGGGGTCCATTTCTTCTCCCTTGGAAATGATAGTCTATGTCATGGCCCCTTCATGTCCTCAGGATTCCCTAATTCCCTTGCTTTTGCTATCTGAAGCTGTTTTAACTGCTGAGATGACTCAAGGGAGCCATGCCAACTCAGCAGGCTGAAGAATGAAGGATTCTACTTAAGTGTTGGTGTCATTATCTGCTACACGGTTGCAAGTGACTTTCTCTAAAGCCTTTAAACTGCCTTTATTTGTCCCAGGCTATTTTAGGTTATTAAAAAGCCTTTACTATCCCATTTTCTTCTTGCCCTGTGGTCTTTGGGATCTCATTAGAAATGTTTATTCTTAAGAAGAGAAGCTTTCACCATACGGTCAAGAGATATTGTACTCTTAGTTTGTAATCACCAATTAGCAGTTTGGTTTCCCTTCTCTGTTCACTTGCTTACATGTTCTTCCTTTCCACACAGAACCTAAGCCCTCAAGTGCACATTTCAAATGGATGAAACACCAGTGGATCATTTCTGCTTTCTCCCAAACTCTCGGTGCCTAAATATTTAAGACATAAACACCAGTCTATTCAAAAGGCATCTCGCCACCTACAGTCAGCTTTCCCAGGAAGCCAAGACATTACATACATTCTAACTGAAGCTGCCTGGGCAACGAGAATCCACATTCAAGCTTTGCTTATCAAAGGTGTCTTTGAAGAGAGAAAATCATCTCTAATATTCTAAATCATTTTTCTTTGCTGTGTTTGGGGATATTTTGTGTGATTTGTTGTTATAATTGTTTGGGGATCTATTTTAGTTTGGTTTGGAGGAAGTCATGCTTTTTGTTTCTTGGATTTGTTGGGGTAGATGTGTGTGTGCACAATGAGTACAGGTACCCTCAGAGGCCAGAAGAGAGCACAGGACCCCAGAGCTGGGGTTACAGACAATTGTGAGCTGCCTAATGGAGGCTAGAAACTAAACCCAGGTTCTCTGAAAAAGCAGCAAATGCCCTTAACCATGGAGTTGGCTCTCCAGGCCCTGGTTCTGGAGTTTGTTTGTTTGTTTTTAATAGTGTTGCAGTTTGAACACAGGGTCTCTCATTTGGTAGGCAAGTGATCTACCACTGAGCATCATCCACACCCCTCAGAACTGTTTTTCAAGGGAGGAAACATACTCTCTTTCTTGCTCTTAGTTTCTAGGTGACAATTAACACAGACTCAAAACAGGGAAAACAGGTAGAAGGCAGCTGACATTTTCATTCCTGGACACTTTTCACATGATACCCAAAGCCAGAGCATTTTATTGTTAAGGATTTTTCTACCACCAAACAAGGGCTTCCATGCTCAAACTCCAATATGAAAGCACCTACTTCCTTCCTTATTAACCACATTTTGCCATTGTTAGAGTGCTAGAGAATTGAATTTGTTCTTGCTGGCAAAGCATTTGAAGGAAAAAAGAGGAGACCACAAAGGCCTCTTGGAAAATGTAAAGTAGTCCCCAAAGAATGAATCAAAACCCTCATTTTCACTTTCCCAAGGTCTGAACGTCCTTAGGCACCTTCTGTGATCTTTTATTTAGAGGGAAAAAATACCCTGCTGCCCGCCAGTGCTTTCTCCCCAGGCAGTCAGCCCAAATGAGAGAAGAAAGGGGAAACATTTCCAAAGAAGGCCCAGATAAATGAAGGAACAGATTAGAGCAAAAGTGATTTGGGTGGGCAGTTAAAAGCGGTGTCACTTGGAGGGACCCTAGATACAAAAATGGCTCGTGACTAGCCCAAATCTTTCATCAGGAGGAAGAATTTGGCTTGATAGAAAAAGCTCCTAGCTATAAGGAAACAAAAGTAACCACAATAAACAACAGTAATCTCTTTTTTCAAACAGGCACATGGACAAATGAACTGAAGCTGGAAAAGTAACTTCAGATTTCAATCTATTCTATACACAGGTTCCTAGACACAAGCAGGCCAGGCATTTACATGGTCATCTGGTTGAAGCCTTGGGTAATGGCTCCTCCCCAAGTGACTCTAGCACCCTCAGAATGACCCCAAAAAGTCACCAAAAAGGAAGGTATATATCATCACCTCCAAGCTGAAACGAGTCTACAAAGGCTTTAGGGGTTCCACAACAGCTGTCAAAGTCACACCCAGGAATACAATTGCTTCTACTACCCTCTTGTGTAGAGGGAGGGGTGTGCATGTGAATGAGTGAGTGTGTGTGTGTGTGTGTGTGTGTGTGTGTGTGTGTGTGTACGTGTTCTTGGTAGGGTGTCAAGTCAGAAGAAATCTCTGCTGTGGGACACTGCTTTTGCATACTGTAAATATCTGTCACTGTAAATATTGGTTTAATAAAATGCTAATAGGCCAGAAGCTAGACAGGAAATTTGGGTGGGGCAACCAGACTAGGAGAATCCTGGGAATTGGGAGAGCAGAGCAGGATGTGTCAGCCAGACACAGAGAAAGCAAGATGAGAATGCTGCACTGAGCAAAAAGTACCAAGCCATGTGGCTAAACATAAATAGAAATATGGATTAACTTAAAGTATAAGAGTTAGCAAGTAATAAGCCTGAGCCAAAAACCAAGCAGCTTGTAATTGATATAAGACTCTGTGTGTTTCATTGGAACTAAGTGACTAGAGGACCAGCCAGGCGGGACAGAGAAACTTCTGACTACAAATGGTATTCCAATGTGGGGCATGCATACCCACATAAAGCCTAAAAGGCGTTCAGAAACTGAGGCCCCAAAAAACTTCCTAGCTATGTCTGTCAAGTGGGCCTTGGTACAGAGACTCGGTGGCCTACACACTTGAGCTACAACATGGATGGTTTGTGACATGCAGTTTTAGCTGCAACATGGCTGGTTCCCGAAGTTTCACAGAAGCCTCAGTACAAGCACAAGATTTCTGGTCACACAGATAAAAGGGAACAAAATCAAGCACTGCTTCTTGATAGAAACATTTTTCTCAGGCAGTCTCTGTTTGCTGGTAGAGATCAGAGGCATGGCTCCTTTAAGAGAGGCTTCCTGACTCAGTATTACCAGCAAAAACCTCTAATGAGGCCCTATTTCCAAACACTTTAATGGTATTCCTGAGTAGTGTTGTGCTCCGCTTTGTGGCAGTGTGGACCCTAAAATTCCCCAGATTTGGGGTGGTAAACTTGGCTCCTGCCAGTACCTCTACCATGAGGCTAAGCTCTCACAGACCAAGGAGCTAGGTAGAGCCAGCTACCATAGCTGAGGTTTAAATCCTAGTCACAAGGCTTTAATCCTACCCATGCCTTTTAGCATATTAAAAGTGTGGTCAGAAAAAGATAAGAGAGATATATTAAAGACCAATTCATATGAAGAAACCATTCAAGTGGTTTATAGTATGTTTAAATATATATATATAGGCTTAGGAGAGAAAAAGGTAGATAAAGTCCTTACAAAAGGCATAGAGCAAAAAAAAAATAAATAAGCCAAATATAGATGAAATATACACAAAGAGTCTGGATGCTGTAGGTTATTGTTTTGTCTTTGAGTTTTTACTGCAAAGGAAGTAGCAGGAGATGCTGAAAGACATTTGATTATAAATATTGCTGGATTAATCCAACCTATACATTTTGTAAATGACTTGACTTCAAAATTGAAGTCAAAAGATATGTTACTTTGAAGAAGAGGTTTTATTATTATGGATTTATTCTGGGTTAAAGAAAGTAAGGTTTGATCAAGGAAGACCTCCTGAAAAACCTTAGCTAGGAACAGATGATCCTGATGATCCAAAATTTCAGAGCACCTCTGTTCCAGTTTCCTCTGAGTTCTGCATCTAGAACAGCTTCAAGGAGACTGGATGAGATGACCCAGCTTCACAGAATACTCCAGTCAAGATTTGACTATAATCTTGGATTTTCTCAGAATACTCATAAAGAATACTAGTTTCTCAATCAACAAGAAGTAGTCTAGAGAACAACATCCATATTCCCCAAAAAAGGATTATGGATTCTTGTCTTTGTTTACAGTGTTGGTTGCAAGTTGTTAATAGAAAATAGTGAAGAAAAAAAAAGAAATCTATACAAAGCAGATTACATTTGGGGCTCTTGTTTTAAAAAAGAAAAAGAGAGAGAGAAAAATGCTCTGGGACTATGCTCTTGTACATTGTAAATATTTGTCACTGTAAATATTAGCTTAATAAAATGCTGATTGGCCAGAAGCTAGACAGGAAGTAGAGGTGGGGCAAGCACACTAGGAGAATTCTGGGAAGAAGAGGAGAGCAGGAGATGTCAGCTAGATGCACAGGAAACAAAATGGAAATGCTGCACTGAGCAAAAAGGTACCAAACCAAGTGGCTAAACATAAAGAAAAATATAGGTTAGCTTAAAGTATAAGAGTTAGTAACTAATAAGCCTGATCAATAGGCCAAATCGTCTGTAATGAATATAAGCTTCTTTGTGTTTCTTTGGGACTAAGTCGCTGCAGGACCAGATTGTCTGGGACAGAGAAACTTCTGACTACACATCTCAGCTGTAATTTCTTACCTTCTACCTTGTTATCTTGGGTCTCTCTTTCCAACTCTTATTTGTCTGGCTGGCCACTACTGGTGCTTCTCTAAATTCTCCTATCTGTGACTCCCATCTCCCTGGCAGGAGCACACTGGAACTGGGATTGCAAACAATGGAGCTCCTGGACATTTATACTCTTGGGATTTCAAATGTAGGTCTTCAGGCTTGAATGAGCACTTTACTCACTTAACCCTCCCCAGATTGGTAACAAGTTCTTCCTCTGTGGGAAAGAATGCTCCTAGACACTCTAGCGTGTTTTCACCTTTGTTGATCATCTCATCACAGCCCTCTGAGACTGTCCATGGGGTTAAAAAAAGCTAAAGGAACAGTTCATGTAATAACAACAAGGTCTGAGTTACTTGGAAGTGAGTGCAACTTTCAACTGACCATCAGAAGACAAAATGACTCTTTCCCATGCATTCATTATCTGTTCCTTTTCCTTTTTAATTAACATGCAAAGAAATAGGTTCTAGAGCTGCTTAACATGTGCTTCACTTGGTAAATAGAATGCATGGGATATGAAGGGAGTCCTGGATTCAATTTCCAGCACCATACAAACCATGTAGGTGATATGTAGATTCCTGTGATCCCATCACTTTGGAAGTAAAGGCTGGAGGATCCAAAGTTAAAAGTCACTCCTGGATATACAGTGAGTTCCAAGCCAGCCTGGGTAACAAGAGACTGCATCTCAAAGCATAATAAATAATGCTGCATTATGACATTTCACACACACACACATATGTATATATCATTGTACTTTGCTCATATTTACACACACACATACACACACCTCTTCCCCTTTACCCACTGATTCCCTTTCTCCCCTAAAATGGTTTCCATTTCTGCCTTTATGTCATATATTTTTTAAACTAGATTCCACATGAGAGAAAATGTGACATTTGACCTTTCTAGTCTCTCTTTGATATCTCCTGTTCACCTCTTTGATCAGGGTAGAAACTAAAACAGCTTCACCAAGACCTAGTATGCAGATGACTAAAAGCCTATCCTTGTGGTCATCATGTAACAGAGCCCTGACTACAGACAGAAGGAGGGTGGGGTTATGTGACCATTTGTCCTGAGAGATGGGATGGGGCTCTTCCCTCACTCGCTAGCCCACTTCCACTCCTGGGTCTGCTTCTTACTTTCTTAATAAGTGATTTCCAGCCTATGCCTAACCTGAAACACGTGACCTTTTCCCACATCCTGGTGGCTGCCAGGATTTTCATGTCAATATTGCTGTTGTTTTGTTTCATTGTTGTTTTGTTTTTCTTTATTTGAAAATATCAACTCTACTTCTTTGTATTTCTTAAACTCTAATGGCCTTGCCCTGGAGCTTCCTTTTGGGTTCATTTCTAAATCATTTTGTGAATGAGACTAAGAACAAAAAAGAAACCTCAGTTTCCACAGTAATGTCACTCTGTAATGTCACCCTTCTCTACCATTGTGTTTTATGTGCTTCTTTTCAAATCTAGATTCTGCCTGTTAGAGAAAACATTGGCTATTTGTCTGAATTTATTTTGTTTAGTATCACAATCTCAATTCCTATGGATGACTGGTGGTTTGAAAGAAAATGGCTGCATAGAGAGCGGCACCATTAGGAGGTGTGGCTTTGTTGGAGTAGGTGTGGCCTTGTTGGAAGAAGTATGTCACTGTGGGGTGGGCTTTGAGGTCTCCTATGCTCAAGCTATGATTAGTGTGCTGTATTTGGTTTCTGGGTCAGACTTTCTGGTCTAGTCCAGAGGTTTGGACCCACTCTCAGCCCCACTGCTGCTTAGGCCCAAATAATCACACAGATGCTTATATTACTTTTACACTGATCAACCTAGGGCCCAGACATAACTTGCTAACTCCTTCATCTGAACTCAACTCATCTTGTTCAGCCATGCTGCTCAGTACCTTTTCTCAGAGCAGCATTTCCTCTGTGGCTCCTGGCATCTCTCTGATGGCTCTGTGGCACCTCTCTGACACATCTGCTCTGTTCTGAGATTTTCCCACTCTAGTAGCTCCACCCACACTTCCTGTCTGCCTTCAGGCAATCAGCTTTTTATTGAACCCATAGTCGAAACAATTATTTAAAATATAACATATATTCCCACTACATTAGTGTGACACACAGTTGTTTCTGCTACTTGATGATCAAGATGTAGAATGTTTAGCTCCTTCTCCAGCACCATGCCTGCCAAAATGCCCCCATGTCCCACAGTGATAATAATGTACTAAACTTCTGAACTGTTAAGTCATCCCAACTGAATGTTTTCCTTTATAAGAGTTGCTATGGTCATGGTGTCTCTACATAGCTATAGAAACCCCAATTAAAACAATGACAAAATTTCTTTCTTTATGGTTGAAAAATACTCTATCAGGATATATTAATTATATATATTTACAATGTCTGTACCTACTGGCAGGACAAAGGACAATTCCATAACTTGGCTATCATGAATATTGCTACAATAAACATGAATGTGTTTTTTTATCATTTTTAGGCTGACTTTGATCCCTTTGGGGAACTATACTCAAGAGTGGTAAGGCTGGCTCATGATGGAGTTTTAGTGACTGCACTCGCTGACATCCCCACCAGCAGTGAGTTCATCTTTGTGTCTCATGTGCTTATGGCCAATATTTATTGATTTTGTTTGTTTGTTCTTGTTTTTGATAATAGACATTCTGATTGGGGATAAAGTAGAATCTCAATGTCATTCCCCCCCCATTTCTCTGGTAGCTAAAAATAAATGTTTTTCATGCATTGTCTTTTAAGCTTTGCTCATTCTTCCTTCAGTTTATTTGCCTATTTATTGATTGGGCTATTTTTCAAAAAAATATTTACTTTTACAAATGTTTACTTTTTGGTTCTTTATATTTTCTGGGTATTAGTCTCCTATCAGACAAATAGATGGCCAAAAATTCTCCCACTCTGCAGGCAGCTTTTTCACTCTGTTGGTTGCCTCCTTTGAAACACCTTTTAACCTCACATGAACTCTAAGGATGTTGCCTGTCACTGAGACTCACAAACTGGGCTTGCAGAAATGGCTGTTGCTACAGTTTTGCCTTCTAAGCATGAGGACCTGAGTTGGAGCTCACAGAACTCCTTGAAGCCCTGTTCTCTTTTACCTACTCCCATTGGTCCATCGGGCTGGAAGCTCGAAGAACTGCTGTCTACAGTGAATAGGTGCTGGTTCGTGTCTCCTCAGGAATAGTCTCACAAATAGCAGATACACACGTGACAATCAGGGGACAACTCAGGAATTATTCTCTATTCTCTTTGTCTATTTTTGAGACAAGTTCTCTTGCTGGCTTGAACCTTCTAAGTGGGCTAGGCCAGTTGTTTAGTGGGCCCCAAAAATCTGCCTGTCTCTGCCTCCCCAGTGCCACCATAGATGGCTTTGTAAAAGGTAATTCTGAGAAATCAAACTCTAGCCCTATTGAAAGCACTTCTGGCTACACCATCTCCCTAGGCTCCATATTACTCTTTTATACTCCCCTTCCCTTCTCATAGTATCCCATAGAAAAATAGGACAGTGAACTAGGTCCATCTCTTTTTACAAGCCTGGGTAAGCCAAATAGTCACTCACTGTTTTAGTGCCCCCTGCCCCTGCAGGTGAGATTTGACACACACTGTCCAATGCAGGGGGTGGGGGGTCTGGGTAATTCTGTTTTCCTGACACCAGAGAGAAGCATACTGGATAACTTGCTCTCTTTACATATGGTTCTGTCTGGAGCTGCAGGAGCTATATTGGCAGCATGAGGACAAAGCCAGGAGAAAAGGATTTCTGCCCTCAAATTATGACAAGCTAGCAGACAGCAGCAGTCTTCAAGCTCATAAGAAAGAACAAGCTTGGCTTACCTAACTACCCTTTTGCTTGATGCATTCCTAATTCTGCTTCTGAATAAGTTAACACGGCAACAGTCACTGGGAACCCACTAATCTCTTTACACTATACAATGCATTTTCTCTTGAACTTTGGGCATCTTCCTTAGAATTTAAAGAACTGGAAACAGGAGCTAGTGTTGTCATTAGGGTTTCTATTGCTGTGTAGAGATACCACAACCATGGCAACTCTTATACTGAGAACATTAAATTGAGGTGGCTGGCTTACAGTTTCAGAGTTCAGTCCTTTATCATCATGGTGGGGAGTATGGTGGCATTCAGGAAGACTTGGTGCTGGAAAGTAACTAAAAGTTGTACATCTTGTAGGCAACAGGAAGTTGAATGAGACACTAGGCAGTATCCTGAGCACAGAAAAAATTAAAGTCCACCTCTACAGAGACACACTTCCTCAAACAAGGTCATACCCACTCCAACAAAGCCATACCTCCTAATAGTGCCACTTCCTATGAGATTATGGGGGCCAGTTACATTCAAGCTACAACAGCTAGAGAGATGTCTAAGCAGTGAAAAGCATTTGTTACTGTGACAGAGGACCCAGCATCCATGTGGTTTTACAACCACATGTAATTCTAATTCCATGGGATCCTATGCAGGCACTGCACAGATGTGGTGCACATAAACTCACTCAAGAGAACATACATGTACAAAAAACTAAGAAGATTAACAAACTGAAACTGGTGCAATAAAATATTAACTAATTTCACCACAGGCCATGAAGTTTCTAAGTCAGGGTTCCATCCAGAGCTTTCTGGTTTGAGAATGTGTTGTCTTTACTTGTGTGCATGGGGGGTGGGGGTTGACATAAATTTCTTCTTCTCCACTTTATTTTGGGGTACAGGGTCCCTCACTGCAGCTCACCAATTCAACAAGACTGGCTGGCCTCCTGTTTATCTCCCCAGCTTTGCCCATGTGTGTACTGGCCACGCTTAGTTTTGCTTTGCCTTACACTGGTTTAACTCTGGTGCTGTGGATCTGCCCAGGTCCTTCATGCTTACATGGCAGACATCCTACCAACTGGTCCATCTCTCCAGGCCTTTCCTTATTTACCTTGAGGAATGAATCAATGAGGTTGGACTGGAGAAAGAGTTATCAAAGACAACTTGAGCTTGCAAGTGCAGCAAGTAAGAAGCTGCTGGCTATAGATGAGCTAGTCACATGGGACAGAATGGATTGCTCAGAGGAAGCTGGTACCCACCGGGTGGATTTTTTCTAAGCAGCCTGCATGTGAATGATCAATCCTGTCATCCCTCATCCCAGGAGACTGGACTGTCTTTTGTAAAATCAAAGTGGTTGCTGCACCTCATCCTTTTTTTCCATCCAGATGATTGTAAATTTATTCATGAAGGGGACCAGTGCCATAAGAAATCACGTTTAAAGCATTCATGATCACACAGAGATATACACAAAGCAAGGTGACTACATTTGGGAAAAGGAACCATTTTAAAAGAAGATACTTCCACAGAACAATTTGAAGATCAAGAAACATGACTGAATTTTCCCTGGAGACATGACACCAAAAAGTCAGAGATGCTCACTGCATTGCCCGTCATCTCTAGGTGTCCACTAAAAGGTGGAAGGGTAAGGGCTGTGCAGTAGGAAGAACAGAACTTCACCATTCACTCTGCTTCAGCATCTGAAATGTGAGCAGTCTAATGACTAAATGCAACAGTGCACTCACCTTGTAAGGACTTGGAAAGGTTAAATGAGTTGATAGACATACTAAACATTCAGGTCTATGACTGATCCAGGTATTGTTGATTAAAAATAATAATGCTTGGGTTATTATCAGTAAGCAAGGGTCACTTGAGATAAATGCAACTCAAATGTCCTTAAAAGCAGTGACATGGATGTACATCCAAGGCACTATGACAGCACATTTGTTGCGTCAGACAGGAAAGGGTTCTAAAGTTCCAAAATCTACCCTAAAAGGTTGACAGCCTTTTTACTTATCAATTCAAAGTGGAAACCTGCCCATGAATATGTACTTGGCCAGAAACCTTGCAATCATGGAATTCTTGTTCAGTCTTAGCACACAAACACATAAGAAAAATGGTTATTTTAAATTTTACTTCTAAATGAAGCAATATGAAATTTTAAGTATATATGATATAATTCTCATAAAATGTGACTATTGGGCCAGTGAGACAGCATGGCAGGTAAGGGAGCTTGTCACCAGGCTGAATTACCTGAGTTCAATCCCCAGGGCCTACATAGTGGAAGGAGAAAATTGGTTCCCACAAGTTTTCTGACTACCACACTTGTGCTGTGGTACATGAGCCTTTGCACATACACACAAACACACACACACACACACATACACACACACACTAAGCAATCACGTATAATTTTAAAAGCTTAGAAAATGTGACTGTTTCATAACAGGCCAACTGTGAAGTAGAAACTCTCAGGTAGATATGTTTCTTTTTCCAGTAAAATAATCCCTCATCCCACTTTGAGAGGATACAGTTATGTCTTGGTAACTGTTGTCTTTTAAGTGGCAACAGCTCCCAGCTACAACCAGCAACAGCTACATGGAGCTAATGCCACAGCATCCCTGTCCATCCCATGGAGCCAATAATTATTTAGCTGTTAAGAATAGCAGGAGCACTGGGGTCTTTATCAGGTTCTAGTGGGCAGCCAAGAACAATGTCAGGAGCCTGTATCTTTTGAGGGTCTCAGAATGTCATGAGATGTACAACCCTTTTCTGGCTAATTGATGGTCGTTTGTTCAACAAAATCATAGTGAATAGATACATTAAATTTTTCAAGACTTAGGATGAAGTCAAAAGAGTTGAATCAAATATTTTGTAACTCATCCTTAGAAAGCTGAAGTGAAATCTGAACACTTTGTTCTCTTTGACCCCAGGATCTATCTGCCCTTCTTGAAACCTGACTGGTCTGGCTAATTACCAATACTTCACAAGCATCAGTGTTCTTAACCTCATGCTATGCTTCTCTTTTGACATTTATTCTGTTTAATTCATGTGGGTGAATTAAATATGCCAAGTATGTACCGATACCCACAAGCCGAAGAGGGCATCGGATCATCTGGACCTGAAGTTACAGACAGTTGTGAGTAGCAAACCTGGAGGTAGGAAAATCAGGTCTTTCTCAAGAGCACTACAGTTCTTAACTGCTAAGCTTTCTCTCCAGTTCTCATGTTTCTCTCTTCAAAAAAAGAAAAAAGTGAACCACTTGGGATACAATGTTTCCCCTGATTTGAAAATTCATAAACATGGATTAATCCATACTGTACAAGATAAGAAAATGCTTGTAGCAAAAAAATGTAATGAGAGTAACAGCTACAGGATTTGAATTCACAAAGCCTATGTACTGTGGTGTGGAGATTAAGAACGTAAGTTAGAGACTGATGTTTAGAGGCAATTCACATCATACATCACCAGAGAACCAGAGTCCCAATGAATCTTCCTCTAATAAGAGAAATACTTGGAACTAAAATTAGTAGTCAGCTACCAGACAAGAAAGAGCCTCGTCATGGTGATATTGAATCTTCCTGCCAACTTGACAGGATCTAGAATGACCACACAGGAGATGGGCTCCCTCTGCATTCCATCAGGAGAATGAGCAGCAGCATTCATCTTACTTCCTGTCTGTGGATGGGATGTGAGCAGCTGTGCCCCACACTCCTGCAACCACTGCTCCACATCTCCTCAGACTGAGCCAAAGTGAGTCCTTCCTTCCTTGTTGGAACTTTTGTCAGATACTGTCACAGCCATGAGAAAAGTGTGCACTTCCAAGGTGAAGTGGTCATGTGTCTAGTCAGCTAATCACTGCCTTGCTGAAAAGGAAGGGACTCCTCAGAGCTACAGTGTTGGCTTTTGTGAGAAGACCCAGGTCCTCCCACCAAGAATCTCACTCCATTCCCGATGATCCAGGCTGCTTCTTCAGCAGTGCTCATCAGCTTCTTGTGACTAATCAGGACAAATAAAATGTAACTACAGCCCACCTCTGCTAAAGAACCCACTGCAACATTATTTACATACTATACAATAAGAACCAATACAGTTCTGCTTATCAAAAAATAACACTCATGTACAATTTGAGGTGCCACGTATATAGTTCAGACTATGTAGAAAGAACAACACACACATGTACACACCTATACACACACATACTGTGTCTATAGTATATAGACACACACATATATGCATGTCTGCCATCTCACCACTAATCTAATGCTAGCTATGAAGAAAAAATATATGTGTAAACATATGTCACATCACCAAATCATTGTACTTGATTCTAGTCAAGCAATACATACATATGCATAGATCGAAGTGTCTATAAACTAACTGTACATACATATAACTTGTTTCACTTATTTGTTTAGTGAGGATGAACAGAATTTCTTCTGATGACACCAGCAGTCACATGTAGTTACATGCTTGTGACTCTTTTAAACTGCACATCAGTCACCACGCTCTGCTTTTCTGATTAGTCATCACCTGACCAATTTTGAGAGGCGGCTGTGCTCTGTGGCTGAAGCGACACCTCTCCTCATTGTGCCTGGTACCAGGAGGGCAATTGGCCTACCCTGAAGGAATCCAGGTCTTCATGGTTAACCCGATATAAAGTTAACCCATTAGAAAGCTTTCTGTTTTCTCTTTTTAAGAAGCCACAAGAAGAAAGTCAAATGATGCAAAGAATGTGACATTGCTCTGCTGTGGTCCCTGTATCCAACACCAGCTCTAGGCACAATTAAACAGATGCATCAAAGGTTTCTCAGTATTTGTGAACACCACAGCAACTGAGTCCTTGGGTCTGCAATAGTGCCTTCCCGGAAGAATTTCCTCTTCCTGTCCACCTCTTATTCTTTCACTAGTGAGACACAGAGATCTGCAAAGTAAGTTCTGGCATGTTAATGTCACAAACTCCAAATTGGGGGCTATGGCCAAAATGAGGTGTTTTTAAATTCCAGAATTCTCTGCAATCTGAATTAAAAGGAAAAATGGGAACTTATCTGCCCAAAATTTGATTTGTGACTCTGACCTATCATGACAGTGAGCAAGGTATCCTTGTCCCAGTCACATGCAGTAAGTTCACAGTAGGTCAGAGTGGGGAACATGCATGGACAGACTGAAGGGAAGACCATTCTGTAAGTAAAACTCAGTATTCGTTCTACCTACCTCACTTAAGACCTGCATACAAACACCTAAGCCTCATCCTGATTAAAGCCATTGGCATCATAGAGGCAGGCAGCCATATTTTACCCAGAAGTCTCAGGAGCAAGAGTGGGAAGCAATCTTCCTGGTGCTGAAAGCTGTAACAACTCCAGTGTCATATGCCAGTCCATATACAGAAGCCAGAAGGTAGTGAATTGGTGAGCAGTTAGCATCTTGTTAGCTACAATGTTTGGTAAGCATGCATCAGGGCCAAAGTCACGTTTTAAGCCTAAGTTACTATGCTTAAGAGATCTATAAAACAAAAAAGAGCCTCTAACCTGTAAGCCCCAGTTGTCCAAGGACAGACAAACCTTGTAAACTCCACTTGCCTAAGGACAGGCAACTTCTGGGAATGCTGGGGGCTTTGGTTCATGTGAGATAACAAGCCACGTGTTTCTACTTCTATAAACAAGACTGATTGCCCCAGTTGCACAGAATGTGCTTGATTACACATAGGTGGGAGGTACATCAAACTATATGCTTGCCCCCAGTTGCATAATCATAGGAAGTCTGGAGTCTTGTGGAGTTTGCCCTTATAAACACCCTAATAACATAATCCATGGACATGCTTTGGGAATTTCAGACATGGACCTGGCCAGTGTCCATCATCTTGTTGGACAGCATTTAATAGAATATGTTTTAAATTTGGCTCAAAAGTTGCGTAGTGCTCTTATTCTCACCTGGTGGGATTAACATATGCCAGATATTTTTCAGTACCTCTTTGTTTCAAGTGTGTGTGTGTGTGTGTGTGTGTGTGTGTGTGTGTGTGTGTTGTATAAAAATCCTACAGAAAGGGATGGTGAGAGAGGTTAGGTGCTCAAGTGCTTGCCTTACATATACAGGGACCTAAATTTAATCTCCAGAAGCCATGTTAAAGAAGCAATCTTGTAATATCAGCTCTGGGTAGAGGCCAAGACAGGAAGATTCCTGGGACTCCTGTACCAGCCAAGTTGGTCTAATCAGTGAGTTCCAGGTCAGAGAGAGAGAGACCCTAACTTTGAGACTATAGACAATGCCTGTGGAATGACACCAGAGGATAGATACCCTTTGGCCTCACAGCCCCACCCACCTTCCTTCTCTCTCACCCTCCTCCTCTCTCACCTGTCACACACAGAAAAACCTTTACAGTCAGCAGTAACTCCCCTCCTCCTCGGCAGCTCGCTGTCACTCCTGGTCCTCGGTCCTCAGTGGTCCTCACCACTGGTGTGATGGAAAAGCGTGCTCTCATTCCTCACTGTCCCAGGCCTTGCTGCACTTGGCCATCACGGGGCTGAGGGCCCTCCCAGATAACAGTATGTGTAAATGAAGGAGCTTTAGACCACTTCAAGGTGTCGTTCACATTCATCCTGGCTAGCAGGGAGGGAATTCACCCAATCTACCCTGGGGCCTTCTTCTCATCTCTTTTTTTGCTGACAGTCATTGGATGTGCTAGACAAAGACATAGCAAGTCCCACTAGGTGCTCAGAGAATTGGTTCCCCAGTTTTTCCTCCAGCCTGAAGGAGAGTACTCTTCTCCATAGGTGGAGGGGAAGGAAAAAGAAGAAATAGAAAGAAGGCTGGAAAAGTACTTTATTATCAGAATTTTTTTCCCATATCCTCTCTTGTATTTTTACCCAGTGCCTACACCCCTGGTAGTCAGAACACACTGAGAATTTCATCACATGAGATGTAAGTTAGAGAAGTGTGTGACTCCAGCACTCTGTCTATTGTGTAGTTCACTGGCAACTCCCCTGCATTGCTGTGGAGGCTCTGATGATGTTAACTGTCTCCGCCTGTGCGCTCTTGACAGTAAGTGCCATCAGAGCCATCCCCCAGTGTGAAGACAGTCATTAGGAAATGGCTAAGAGGGGATGTCAATGGCGCTTCAGGCTGTGGTTCAACCACCCACTAATAAAGGCTTTGAACTAGATTCGAGGACAGCGATCTGGAACACCTTCACCGGAGAACATTTTCCAGTGGTCAAGGGCAAATCTCTACCGATTCAGTGAAACAACTGAGCAAGAAAAATAGCAGCACTGCAAACTCGAGTTTCTGAATGAGATCTTGCTCTGAGCAGGCCTCCCTGTACAATACCAGTGCTTCAAAACAATTTGTAAGCAATTCACCAAGAACCTGCAGCAGGCAAATCCAGGAAAGCTATATAAAAGTCTCCTTGACTCCTCCAGAAGAACCATTTCAGAGCGTGTGACTGAGGTCTGTCAGGCCAGCTAAAGCTCCACATGGGTACTCAAGAGATCTCATAATGACGGGAGTGGGGTTATCTACAGCACTCAACATGGCCTCCAGCCATTAGATGTGTGACTTCTGAGCATTTATACTATGGCGGTTGCAAATGGGAAAGTGGGTTTGTACTGTTGTTACCTTTATATAGCTGCCATAGAGAATGAGGACAGGAATAGAGAAGGGCTGTTAAAGCATGGAGTGGAGTGTCTGGTAAAGAGTCATGGTGACAAAAGCCATAAGCTGGGCTCAAAGCTTCAACTTGCATGCCACCTCCAACAGATGTCAGTGAAAGCCTGCACCAAAGCTGAGCTCAGCTTCCCGGGAAAGAACAATAGACCTGATTACCGTGTCTAATACACATGCAAGAAGGGGAGTTGGTGCACTACATGTTTCCTAAAACTGGAGAAAGATTAAACACTGGAGGAAAAAGAAAGACATCAAAGTAGAGCTTAAGTTCTAAGGCCATGAAGTGGAAGGCCACTCCAGGCTGGCCCTTTACTACTCTGCATTGGTGCCTTTGCAAAAATACAGTTGGGTAAGGATTCCAAATACACACCTAGAGTCAGCTAGTGGACTACCAGTTGCCAATCACTTGTTATTACTTTACATTTGTTTATTATGCTTTCCCACTGTAATGTGGGATGAGTGAGGGCATGGACCAGTCTGGTCCAGAAAGCAGAATTACATAGAAGAGTATCTGTTAACATGGGTATTTGTACCCAGCCTTTTAAGTCAAAACTATATTAGAAAGGTGCCGGAGATGAAGTCAGTTGCTAAAGTGCTTACCTGCCAAGTCTAAAGGGAACTGTGGTGCCTATTAGCACAGCAAACTCCAGGCTCCCTCAGTGTCATAGTATCCTAGCTCTCACCTCCTCCCCTGCCCTAGACTCCCTCAAGCTCATAGACTTCCCACCCCCAAGTATTCATTCTCCTTCTAACCCTGCTATTCCAGCTGTGCCCTCCTGCCTCTTCCTCTCTCCCTCCCTCCCCTACAATAAAAACATTCTTAACTGTGCCATGCAGTTATCATATCACATATTGTCAGTTAACATGTTCACATATAGAAACCAGACATGGTGGTGTGTGTCTAGAATCTTAGCAATTGGGATGGAAAGTACAGCTCGGAGAATCAGGAGTTTAAGACTAGCTTTCGCTATGTAACAATTTAGAGGCCAACATGGACTACATACAGAAGCTACACCTCAAAAAGAATTTACACACACACAGAAAGAGAGAGCGAGAGAGTGAGAGAGCAAGAGAGCAAGCAAGAGAGAGAGAGAGAGAGAGAGAATGCTTACTACATGTGATGTATTATATTATGGTAACAGAACAATCTAAGAAAACAGGCTGAAATAGGTTGATCTCACGATTGAGAATGTATGAACCATGTCATCAGAAACCTGACAAATGGGTTAAAATTAGAGAAATTGCTTCAAATGTTGAAGGAAATTCTCGAGGCTGGTAAGAAATTATTCAGGTAGAATGGAAGTGAAGAACATTATAGGCAAAGGAAATGGCATACATAGGACACAGTATGTTCAAAAACACTAACAAGAGAAGGATCACTATTATGATGACAGCAAGAAAGATCAGGAGGCAGGGACATGCTGTAAGATACAGTGGAAAGTGTCCCTGCAGGACTGCTGCAGACCCAGGCAGCCAACATCATCCCAGAACACCCTCTCCACAAACGACCACAAGCTCCTTTGTACTCTTTCATCTAGCCTTCAAAAATCAACAATGATTCTGCTTTTTTTTATTGTTGTTGATGATGATGTTTTTACTCAATAATTTCAGTGGTATCACGAAAAAGTTTGCAAGAGCATACCCACTTATCCAATAAAACCAGGGAGGTGTAGAATATAATATACACCTATAACCACAAAACAGACTGTCCTAAGAGTTGATGAAAGGCATTGATAACACAGGTAATGGCTGAATTTAAGCTCCTACACTAAGTAGTTCTTAGAAACATAAAAATTATATTTGCCTTTTATAGTTTAGGATCCCAAGGACTCATCTAAGATTTCACAATTAAAAGAAGCAGAACCAGGGCTCCAAATCATACCATCCAAGTTGCATGCTTTCCCTCCAAAACCAGCTTTCCCCCCTCTGAGGTCACCATGACACTTACTGACACCAACCCTACCAACAATTAGCTATCCAGATGATTTGTGTCTTGCCAATGTAGAAATTCTCAAACAAGCCTTCCCTGGGGTATGATATGGGATTGTCTTTCTGTATGCTGTGCTTATCATTCTTTAAATAAAGGACTGTTTTGGCCCATGACAGACATCACAGGAATAGGCAGAGGAATCTAAGCATAGGTAGGAGAAGGAGGGTTGAATCAAGAGAGATGTGATCCAGCCATGCAGGAAGAGACATGTAACCAAATAGGTAAGCCACGGGCCACGTGTCAGGACAGATTAATGAGGATGGGTTGAATTAAGATGAAACAGCTAGCTAGTAACATGCCTGAGACCTAGGCCAAACAGTATGAAATTAATATAAGCATCTGTGAGTTTATTTAGGACTTTGGAATTGCTGGTCCAGATAAGCAGTGGTGGGCTAGGCGGGCCAGAAACCTCATTCTACAGGGGTAGCCAGGGAGACCTCATTTAGTGTTCCAGTGCACACTGACTTGGGTGTTGAACTTGGGAGAACTGGCTTGGGATATGCAATGGCACCTTCAGAAAGTGGTGATGTTTAATTCCTGCAAACCCAGAACCCTCTTTCTAATATTAAGCCAACTGTTCACAGGGACATTAGCTCTAAAATAAGTCACTTTAAGGCTCATGAATTCAGTACCTCTTTCAATCTGATAATCGCAATACTCTTGAGAATCTAGAAAGGTCTAGAAACTTGGTATACATCTTGTAAGTAAAGTGATCAACTGTTTTGGTTGAATTTCAGGGTTGAGGATCCTAAGACTTGGAAAGTGTGGCTCATCCAAGAGTTCACTGGTCAATTGAAAAGACTTGGTTGTTCACTGGTCAATTGAAAAGACTTGGTTGCTCTATCTGGATTAAAACATATGCCATCATCATCACTTTATTATTTTATTTGTTTGGCGCGTGTGTGGTATATGTAGTTTTTGTGTATGTGTATATGGGTGCACGCGTGCACCAGGTACCCTTCTGTCACTCCCCATGACTCTCTGAACCCAGTGCTCCCAGACTGGCTGGTGATGTGAACTTGGGTCCTAGTGCTTTTCCAGCAGATACTTTACTGACTGAGCTGACCTATCTCCATAGCCCAGTTCGCCAGTATCTTTCCTGGAAAGATGGTTTAATAGTTAAAAATGCCTGCTGCCCTAGCAGAGGACCTGCATCCATTTCTGGCATTCACATTGGGTAGCTCCATAGTATCTCATGGCTTCTTCCAGCTCCTTGGTCAATTATCCTCATGTTATGTAGATTATTCTTTCAGGTTCCTGGTTTTCATCTCTATGTTTTATGATGATTGTTGATATTTAATAATTTTTTTAAAGTCTGGAATACCAGAGGACAGAGCCACCTACAAACCAAGCCATAAAGGTGGAGAGTGTTGACTCATGCCTTTAATCCCAGCACTTGGGAGGCTGAGTTCTATCTGGATGTCTGTGAGTTCAAAGTCTAACAGAGCCTCCTGGTGGTGGTGGCACACACCTTTAATCCTCTTTCTAGGAAAGTTGAACCAGGAAGTGAGATAGCTGGGTGGAGACAGAGGAGGGAGGAGTTCAGCTCTGCCTGCCACTTCCCTTTCAGCTGAGGACAGAGAGGCTGGCAGACTGAGGATTCATGGAGACAGACCTGAGGAGCTAGCAAGGTGAGAAGTGGCTGTGGTTTCTCTATTTTGCTGATAGTTCAGCTTTTCCCCAAATATCTGACTCTGAGTTTTTATTATTAATAACAAATAGAATTTGTGCACTTTGAATCTATTCAAGTCTTTGGCTGTTTTCATTCTTATTGATACATTTGTTATTTTCACTTTTTAGATTTCAGAAACCTGATTGATGTTTGAGGTTTACACACGTAAATTAAAAAGTCCTAGGAAGGGGTGGAAAAAAAAGTCCAAATGAAAGTGTTACCATGGTTTGCCAAAGGTCCCCACAGCTTTGAGGAGTAAGCCTGGGGTTTTTAAGCTGGATCTAACACACAAGGGTTGGCTGCTCCAATTGCAGCCTCCTGCGGAACCACAGCAATGCAATCCAACTGCCAGAGGTAGATGTCCTTAGATAGTGACTTGAAAATGAACACCTCAGACCTTCCCATTCTCTGAAGAACTCTGAGCATGCTAACTTCTGAGGTGGGTAAAGTAAAGGCCTTGGAGCTCCACCTCAAGAGACTTAAACTGCAAAGCTCCCTCTACCATACACCAGCTGCGATAGTTATTGCTCAGGATTACTGGGCATCTTAAGATAAGATCACCCCATGAGAGTCCATCTTGCTTTGTGACTGACACATGATAAATGCCCAATAAATGTGAGCTCACCAAATGCCTCAAAAGGAAGCTTGAAGTGTCTATGGCTTTGTTACCTCCTCAAACTTCCATCAGGGTTTCTGAAATCCAACCTTTAGTAAAAATAACAGATTGCATCAACAAGGATACAAATTCCCCACCCCTGCTAAAATAGGACAAAGATTTGAATAGACTTTCTCCAAAGAAATAGGCAGGTTATAAAGTAAGCACATGAAGAGACAGAGATATTTAATGCCAGCTGTTAAAAACACCCTCTTCTTCACTCCCAAAAGGTGTCTGAAGGTTTTTAGTCTTTATTTTTTTTTTAACCTGTAGTCATCCTGGTTTTCAGAAACGATGAGAAGTGCCTTTGCAGGACACGCACCCTCACAAATGAGTGTGATTATCTATCTGGGAAAATTAGCTTCCACCCTGAAGCAGGAGCAGTCACCTCCTGAGCTAGTATGTCCCCTCAAGCAATAGAGGCCTCTTTGTACCCAAACCAGAACTGAGACAATGATTAACTACACAGCTCTATTTATGCTGCTTTGAGACTAGCTGGGGACAGTGCCTAGGAGACAGTGTGCTTGGGAACACAACAGCAGTGACATAGACATCCTTGTCCTGTAGCTGGTAAGTACACAGGCCACACAGTAGTAAAACTTATTGAACTACCCATGTAAAAAGACTTTTACTGCTTGTAAATTATGGCCCAATAAAACAGAAAAGAGAAAATAATAGTAAAGGAGAGAGATGAGATGGAGAGGTGAAGTGTAGATGGAGACACATGGGAGATGGAGCATGGCTGCTCTGAACATTTGGGGAGAAAAGGGGTGCACTCACTGACCAGCATCACCATGGGGCCCAGGCTTATTTTATTTTATGAGTATGGTCACGGAGGCCAGAGAATGCATCATATCCCAAAGGCAAGAAATAGATGACTATGAGCTGCCATGTGCTAGGAAGCAAACCCAGCCCTCAAAGAGACCAGCCACTGCTTTTGAGCACTGACCATCTCTCCAACCACACAGGCTTCTTATACTCTCTGGAGCTTGGTCTTAGGAAATGTGTCACACAGCCTCCAGAGGAACAGGCTAGCAGAGAGGAGGCTCCTACTGCCCAGTCAGGTCTCTCAGAGATTATCATTTTCAAGCAATTTACCAAGTGAAGAACCAACAGGCTAAGAACCTAGAATTCTCTCTTTCTGGGAATGGCAACCCTGGCTAGGCTGGGCCAGTGAGAAAGGACAGAGAAAACCAAGGTTTCCAGCCCTACATTTCCAGAAGGTCAAGACACAGTTCACAGAGAAGTTCACGGCACTTCACAGGAAAGTGAGGACCATGAAATCAAGAGAAATTCTGTGTTTATTTGACTTGATGTTCAAGTGTTCTTTGTATACTGAGCTATGTAATGTCCTTTCTTGTCACACGATGAAAAGGATTTGATTCTGCTCTATCACACAACATACATGAGTTGATTACTTTTCTGACTTTTCCTGTGGACTTTCCAAGTATGGGAACTGCATTGGGCATTGCAATATGCCTTTCATCCTAGAAGCTCTATGTTCAACTTGCTCCCTGCAAGATGTGGCCTCAGTTGCCATCTTGGCATCCCAAAACTCTCCTGGGAAGCACCTCCCGTATTCCTCTGTGATGATGCTATGAGCTCTCATCTTGGCATCCCAAGGCCCTCACAATCATCCTAAGATGAACTTCTGAACCTTTCTTGGCTACATTGGACTTTGCCACACCCTACAGCTGCAAAGCTCTTCCTCTGCATCCCTTCTCTTGAGTGAGTCCTTTCCATGCAGCCTCCATGCAGCACTCCTCTGCAGAACTTACCCTCCTGTCTTGAAGGTCCTCACTGGCTTGTAACTGTCACTGTCCTCCACTGAGTTCAAATCTCTGGCACTAACAAAAGCCAGGCCAATCTGCACATGCCTTTAACTCCAGCACTGGCAGGCAGAGACAGGCAGATCCCAAGACCTCACTGGCCAGCTAGACAGAATTGTCTCAGTGTGAAGTACTGTTGCTGTCTTAAGGGAATACAGTAGAGAGTGAGGGGTAGAACAGAGCACCCAACACAATCATCTGGCTCTGGTCACACACATATGCATGTGCACATATACACACATACTAAAAGGATCCAAGATTCTTTTCCCTTGTATATATGTAAGCAAGAAGCTGAATGTTCACTTCTTTTTAAATGATAGAAGTGAAATGTTGATAGAAGTATGATATTCCCAACTGTATCTTTCCACTTCTTCCTCCTTCACTTTCTAGGAGAAAAGCAATAATGGTATTTGAGGCACTAATATCCATTTCCTTGGTCTAATGAAAGTATCTCAGGGTTTTCTAGGAACCAGGCAAATGATACATGGGGTCTCCATCATAGTCAGCAGGTTTGTGCCAGTGTGGTGACACCTTCTGGTGGTGTAGAAGGTGGGAGGTGGGGCCTCTGAAGGAAGTGGGTCACTGTGGTGAGTCCTGATCTCCCCCTTTTTATCTACTTCCTGGCCACCATGGCCAAACTCTTCAACCATGCCTTTGTATGCCATGGTGGACAGACACTTCTGACATTGAAAGTCAAAACAAGTCTCTGCCCTGTGGGCTTCTTTTGGGCATTAGGCCACACTGCGTGGGATACAAACACAAAAGCTAGAGTTATTTCCAAGTCAGTGTTCCTGGGAGAGCTCAATCATTATCTACTACTCAGATAGCTCAACTGAATTTAACAAAACAGTCTATCGTTTTTCTTCTCATTATATGGTTACCCTACAGCAGAACACATGTTTTGCTCCAACTGACTGTTTCTCTCTCTTGTGACCAACCACAGGACTATACTACTTTTAAAAACTATTGAGCTATTAATTTGTAAATCTAAAAATTTGCCTCCTACCTATTCTCCTAAGACATACACTTATGGGGAAATCCTCCAGATTTATTGGTGTGTTGCATACAGTCCCAAGGCTGAGGGTGGACCAGTGCAAAGAATTCCATCCTGGCTGTCCCTGGTAACAGGACAGGGACAAGTGAGGGTATCTTTTCCCTAACCTACCTTCTGCAAACACACCTGGACACACACTCTGTAGCTATAATTAACACTCTGACATAAGCAATACATTGAGGAGAGGTTAGAGTTTATGCAGTTCATCATTTCATGTCCATCATTTGGACCATCAAGGTAGGAACTCAAAGCAGTTAGTTACATCACATCCACAGTAAAGAGTACATCCTCATTTGCTCTCAGCTCGCTTTGTTCTCCCATGTACTGCTGAGGATGGTGCTAGAGAATGGTGCTACCCATAATGCTGGGTCTTTCTAGATCAATCAGCAATCCAGACAATCTGGATATACTTCAAGACATACCCACTAATTCGCCCTGATCTAGATAATTCCTCAGTAATACTTACTGTGGGAGTATGTTCTAGTATGTTGTAAATATTTGTCTTTTCTGCTGGTTTAATAAAAAGCTGATTGGCCAGAGGGAGACAGGAAGTATGGGCAGGGTTACCAGACTAAGAAAACTCTGCGAACAGGAAGAGCAGAGCAGAGATGCCAGAGAGACACCAGAGAAACCAGTGGAGAAACCAGCAGATGGAGAGGAAAACTGTGCTGCTCTGAGAAAAGGTACCGAGCCACATGGCTCAAAA
The DNA here is from genome assembly GCA_004025045.1 of Sigmodon hispidus. NCBI lineage: Eukaryota > Metazoa > Chordata > Mammalia > Rodentia > Cricetidae > Sigmodon > Sigmodon hispidus. The sequence goes on from PVIH01003926.1 coordinate 92,633, forward strand.
GGTAAAAATCATGGGTTAGTTTAAGAGTAAAGTGTTAGCAAGTTATATGCCTGGGCCCTAGGTCAATCGGCATAAAATTAATATAAGCATTTATGTGTTTCTGTGGGACTTTCGGGTCAGTGGGTCTGGACCACAGGCCACATAGGCCAGAAACCTACGACTACAAATACTCTTTTACCAGGCAAATCTAGGTTGTGTCAAATTGACAACTAAAACTAACTAGCACAAAACCACGAGGCATAAAGGACAAAATCAAGTCACAGAGTACCAGCTCGGTTTGACTATAGAATAACGTGTCTGTCTGTGTCATAACCTGCCTGAGTTCTCTGGCAGTGTAACTTATATTCTTAGATTATCTTCCTTTTTGCAAGTAATTATAATAATCAAACTATTATTCACAACACTGACCATCATTACCTGAAAATTTGTGAATCAAAAGGTTTTGTGGCTTATGCATCCAAGCCATACAATAATCATTAGGATTGATGCTATAATTAAACCTATTTTACAGATGCAAGGACTAAGGTATGGAAGGTCAATGCCTACTGTAAATCAAAAGTAAGTGAAAGCCAGAACCAAGATCCAATTGAGGTCTCTCTGACTTCAGGAAAAACACTAATAAAAGCAAATTTTTACTTCTGGGCCAGAAATCTGAGTCCACCTGGCTAACAGTACAAACATTTAAAATCCTTTCTTTTTTTTCATGCCAAGAACATCACTCAGAGGTTGTACTGCCTCAGTTTACCAACATCCGCCTTGACTTGCTACATGAGACATCGTGGTCTCCTGCATACTGGCAAATGCTATATTAACCATTAACCAAAGCAGAAGTGCTTTTCAGAGTAAAGTGAAAAAGCAAAGCTGGCACTCCCACAGTCAGCACCACTTGAGCTTTGCCAGAGCCCCAACATTCGTGGGGTTCACTACAACTGAGCTATTACCTCAGGGATCTCAAACTTTGCACTTAGCAAACTGTTCCAACCTGCCAGAGATAGCAGGGGGCAGAAGGGCAGTGTGAGGCTAATTTTGAACATGAAAAATCCTCTCTGGGTTTTCAGATGTAAAGAAAGCCTTCAATTTTATGATACAATGAAAATCACTGACCCGCTACACACTCACTCCATCAGAATTTAGTGACAAGGCTCAGGTAATCATTTAAATGGTATTTTCATCACTGCAATATGCATAGCCCATATTTTATTCAATACTAATATAATACTTTAAAATATTAAAAATAGAGAAATCCGAGAAAAATGTTTATGTAACACTCTACTTTTAACTATACCACAAATCCAAAATGATTTCAAATTGAAAGGCTTAAGAAAAAATCCCAAATGACAAACAGGATACTAGACTCCCTCCAGCAGCCCCAAGAAGGGTACAGTTCTAGACTGTGCCCATAATGGAATATAGAGCTGAAGGAAGAAGTGGAGTTGGTGGCCATGGTTCTGAGCAACTCAAGGCCAAAGTCATAAGAAGGGACAATTTATCCTGCTCACTAAGAGCAGAGCAAAATCAGAAGAAGCTTCCTGATGGTGCTTCCCACCTAGGCTACACCTAGACTCTTGTAGGAGCTCAGTGTGTGAAGAGGTGAAGGGTAGGGTAGGGAATAAAGAAGAGGCTGCTGCAATGAGATGGAGGGGAGATGTAACGAATATCCCTCTTACCCACCTGGGATCAGGAGACAGATTTAGACATTTGTATTTACACAATTTGTATAACTTGTCAACATAGCGGGTAAAAACACTGCAGTGGTAGTTATATGTATTACCAAAAAACAAAAAGTCAAAGTTTTTCCAAACTTTCATGAACACCAATTGAAGAATTATTGAGTACAAACTGAGCATTTGCACAGAGTTTTGAAACGATACCTTGTGCCCTTGGGAAATGTGGTAAGAGAGTTTTGAGGTCCAGTGAAAGTCAAAAACAGCTTTGACAGATTTGAAGGTCCTTTCCCTACAGGTGGTTTTTAATCTTCATTCTTAAGAGGAGAACAAAAGAGATATACTCAGTTTAGAGTCTTTTCAGACACAAGGAAGAAGCCTTAGAGTAACAGGTAAGGAAGCATCACACCAGGTCACCAAGGTTGGCATAGAAACAGGAGGCTGCCTTTAGTAAAGACTTAATGAGGCAGGGAGAATGGGGCTCCAGGGTTAGGGTCATGGACTCACATCACACACAAGCTGGAGCTGGAGAGAGGAACCCTCATATAGGACAGAAAACACTAGATACATGATGGAACTCTGTTATTTAAAAAGGGGGGAGTCTTTTAGGCCAGCAAGATGGCTGATTGCCTATAGGTGTTGCTAAGCCTGAGATGAATCTCCACAACCCACAAGGTAATAGAAAAAACCAACTGCTGAAAGTTGTTCTGACTCCACACATGTCTGCTTCTCACTCACACCTACACACGTCATTCACAAGTCACACACATGCACTAAATCTAGTATTCTAACTTCATTTCTTATTTCAGAGACTTTATGATGACATGTGATAAATGATTGCACATCCAACAGCCAGAAATGGTAAATTAGTAGTCAACCCCTATGTTACTTTTTCAATAAGACAATGGAGGTAAATTATCCAAGAATAAATCATGACCCCAAGGCAGAGTAAAAACACTATAAATGAGCCAAGTGTAGTGGTGCACACAATAATTCTGGCATTTGACAGATGGAAGCACATCAGGAGTTCAAGGTTACCTTCTATTAGATAGTAAGTTTAAGGCCAGCCGAAGCTACACAAGATTCTGTCTCAAAAGAAATCCGGAACAAATAGGAACAACTTTGGGTACTTCTCCAATACTGTATTTTCAAGGGTGTGCCCACTTACATCTTTATTACCGGTGCCCTTGTATGGAGGAAGAAGTAAAGAAATTTTCAAAATGCCAACCATTCTCGTGAATGCAAAGAAAGCATTAAAACCTGGTGCTTTCAATAGCACTTAAAAGCCTGGGCTTTTAAGTCCCATGTGGTGCTTTACCCACCTGACCCCAACAACTCCTTAAGCCCACAGTCCATGCCATCCCAGGTTTCTTCCATTTACATTTCAGTAGAATAATGTAGTCAGACACCAAGGTCTTTCTACTCATAACCAAGATTTGCTAAGGAAAAAAATGTAATATCCCTTCATATTCATCCAAAGCAAAGGCAGTCATTAGGTTTGAATGTAACAGCCTTCCTCCTACACTCAGAAGGGCTATCAAGGACAGCAGACATAAGCAAAGGTTACCACAGCTGATTTCTAGGTGCACAGAAGGAAGCCACGTAACTTAAGACAAACACCTGGAGATGTGTTGGGGTTAGTATTTTGTTTCCACCTCAAAAAAATTGCAGGCAGACATGCAGCAAATCACATCACTGGGATACTCAATTATCTGAACACACTAATTAGCTAAATGTAATCAACCGGCTTTCACTCTTCCCCTTGCCTGGTGTATATTTCTAGAGCATCTTTTCTCATTCCTCATAGCAGGCAGAACATTAGACAGCCTACATGGTGCAGCAGAGGGAAACAAACACACAGATTTTTTTTTTTTTTTTTTTTTTTTTTTTTTGCTGATGGCAGGAGTTTCTTCTCACGCTCTAGGCAAAGGAACCCACACTATGAAAACAGCAGCACCGGCTGGCTGTAGCTTTTAATTACTCTCCACACCGATTTTGCGGAGAGGAGTTAAAGTTCAATTAGGTAATATGATGCTCGGTTAGGGTTGTTTTCATAAAACTGGGCACAGGCTTTCAAGTAGTAAATATGTAACCGTGACAAGATTAAATATTCATGAAATCAAGAGTGACTGGAAGGCTGGGGATATCAGACTATTAAAATTCATACAGTTTTCACAATGTAAATCTTGTACCCACTTGTACGGCGCCCCGTTCTGGTCTGTTTTGGACTGTTCAGATTCCAACTACTGACTGCGTAGCTTACCACTTAAATAATGATATTGATTTTTATAGATCAACAACAACTCTGATTCTTACCACGGGTTTCAAAACGCACAAACAATTTTAAGCATTTGCAAATCAAAACTTGTTAGATATCGGTCTGCAGACACAGAACAGCAGCACTCAGTGTGATCCCAACACACTCTTGCATCTATTTAATCTACTGGGGTCTTAGCAAAGGTCCAAGGAAAAATCAAGGTATTTGCAAGGAGAAGCACTTCAGGAGACATGGCTTGCTTCAACCTAACGGAAGTACCTATTTGCCTGTACACTTCCTTACTAGAGACAACGTGGAAATAAAGTAGATTGACTCTTCTTGGGTTCCAATATTCTGATTTGCTGAACCAACTTTTCCCCAATATTAGCAGCCGCTTTCAAAATACTTTAACAAACACACGTGCAAACTGGATACCAATGGGTCTAAACAACCAGCGTCCATCAAACTAAACTCCAAGCGTGGGTAGTGGCAGCAACTGCCCAGAGACGGCTGTAATAAGCACACTCTCTGAATATTACCACGGCGTCATCTTCTGTGCCATTTTCCCCACTGTACAATTTTCTCAGCAGAGGAAAACACCAGCAGCAGAGAATAGCATCTGAGCCATCTCTTACTGGAATTCAATTACCTAAAGAACTCCACACAGTCAGGCGCAGGTCTCCCCTGATCTACCATGACACAGCAGGGCTGCAAAGGACTTGCAGGGTTCATCTGCTCCCAGACACCGGGTCCCTGCCCTCCAGAAGAGGAGGATGCCAGCTGGGGAGGACCACCTCCAGCCTAGAGCTCCGTAAAGCAAGGCTGTCCAATCTGAAAGGAGCCAAACTTCGCTCCCATCAGTAGATGCATGCCACCTCCCCTCCAAGAGTCTGAAGAAGCCACTCTCCAGGTCTTAAGGCACACTTCCTCTAGACCCACAGCATCTAGAACAGAAGTCTCCCGCGGGTTCAGTCCTACCCTCAGCCTCGCATCGCTTGTACCACGACTTTTCCCCTGCACACATCACTGAACACCGAAACCAGAGCAGACTTCTTTCTGCACACGCCTTCCAGTTGAGAAACTCACTACAGGCGTGGATTCCTTTAAATCCCACGCCTTCTCCAATCTGCCACCCCACCCCCCATACAAACGAGGTAAGGGGGTTGGGAGTGGAGGGGTTAAAGAGACAGCCACTACTAGACCCCCTTCATCTGGTTCAAAAGATGTCACGGCGGCCACACCGCGGACCTTACCTTGCTCTCCCTGCTCTCGCCGTTGGGTCTCGCCTCCGGATCGTCGCTGTCCTCAGCGCCGGCACTCTCGCAGGGCACTTCATCCTGAGCCAGCTGCTGCTGGGGCTGCGGCTGGGGCTGGGGCGGCAGTGGCGGCGCCTGGCAGGCTCCGCCAGCCCCCTGGGAGCGGGGGATGGGCTCTGGTCTCGGAGAAACTCCCTCCACATCCATCTCCATCTTCCCATTCACTGGAGGGCAAGACAAAAGCGGAGCGGAGACTTGGCAGCAGCGCCCGGCGGCTCCTCAGCGGCCCGTGGCACGCATGGCTCGCCGAGGAGGGGCCGCCTCGCGCGCGCCCTCCCTCCTGCCACCCTTCGTCCGCACTCCCCGCGGCTCGGCTCTGGCGCTGCGGGGCGTCTGGGCCGGGGAGCCGGCGAGGAGCGGGTGGCCGCGTGTCCTTGGAGCGCTGGCCTTCAAGCGCCCCCCGGCAGTCCCGCTACACCGAGCGCATCCTGGCGGTGGCAGGGCGCCTCCCAGCCGCGCGCCCTAGCCAGCCCTGGGGACAGCCCCAGGGACTTGTTCTCCTTATCCACGATCCAGGATCTACGATCCTCGATCATCTGGCGTCTCTCAGGCCCCCCTGGGTGTTTCACCTCCCTTCCAACCTTCTGAACAAAGTTACTGGAAGAACAAACCAGATGGGCAGGTTTCGCCTGGCGACACTGGCGGGGATAGGAAATGTCAGGTGTAAGTGGGATCTTGCACCACCAGCCGCTGACTAGGAACCGGCCCTATCTGTCGCCCCTTCGCAGCACAGAAGGACCAAAGGAGGGTGTTTCGACTTATGCATGAGGATGTCAGGGCACACTAGGAAGAGGGGGAAGGAGAGGGTTCATGGCTGGAGAGACCACCCCAAACCCAGGTGACTACCACCTCCTGACCCTGGTTCTTCCTCCTCTGGTCACGAAAAGTGTTTGTAGGGCCATTTTTTCCTCTGGGTGACTATGCATGGCTCCCAGAGCCTAGCACCCCAGTCTGCCCTGATGCTGGTGGCTCTGTAGAGGGGGGCAGTCCTCTACTTGAGAACTGAAGCACAGAAGCAACCAGTATCCAGGTTGCAGAAACAGTCTTAACCTAGTCTTGGGCATACCAGGGGTTAAAACTGAGAAGGGGTGTGGCTCCATGGGATAGGCAAGATGTGTGGATTTGGACCAGTCTCAAAGTGCTGAGTTTGGCACCAAGGTGTGCCGCTGTAGAGTCAATTGGGGGGAGGGAAAGGAAGTGGGGTGTAGCTGCCAGGTTTTTACTGCAACTTATCCTGGGGTGGGCGCCAGCTGGGCGCTTGCTCTCCCAAGTGGCCAGTTCTCTCAAGCAAGCTGGGCAACTTTTTAGGAGGTGAGGCTAGGGACAGGCAATGAAGTGCTCTGTAAATACAGAGTTGGCAAGGAGAGACCTGGAAAAGCTTACACTGGAACTCCTGTCAGTCATGTTTACCAATTCTGTACTACTCACAGAGAAATTAAGATGAGTTGCTGGGCTAGTATGAGTTTTCTGAGCCCCAGAGTGCCAAAATCTCATAGATGGAGCCAAGAGACTCAGCCTCTATTTCCAAGTCCTAAGAACTAGAGATGCATGCCTCAAGGCTCTATAAGCCATAGCCATATGACTGTGTAGCTGATCAGATGAGAGACTTACTGATCTGGGCTTTCATTCTCAATGGCCTGGCCCTGGGGCAGCTAGAATCATCCTTGGCATCAAGAGTTGAACTCATAGATCTTAAGGGTTGGAGGCGGGGGCTGAAAGCACGTGTAGCAAGCATTACAGCTCCAGAGAAGATTTCAGACCTCACCTTTAGGGATTGGAACCCCCTGCAACTCTTCCACCAAGCAGCTAGATCCCTGCCTCTACTGCCTCTCCATCTGCGGTTTTCATATTCAACATCCACCTTTCTCTCCTGTGCTTCTGCCCCAAAGCTTCCAAACTCACCCACTGCCCTTTAACTGGTGAGGGCTTCCACTGACTGTTGCTATCTCCGAGAGAGGATCCCCCTCCCCTCTACTGAACTTCGTGAAAAACACGGAGCACGAGGATGGTGGTGCAGACCCACCTGGCCCAGCCCAGTGCTGAAAAGTCTCCTGCTTTCCCCAAAGCAGAAAATAACCCAAGGCTCCACTAGCCCAAACATGCCAGGGAAGAAATAATAATAAAAATGAAAATAGGTCAAATTGACCTAAGACCGTAAGATATGTACCCACTATTATTTTCACCTTGGTACTGACCAATCAAAAGCCTGATGCGTTGTTACCAGGCACCCCCACCCTAGTTTCTGGAAAGCCCCTAGCACCAGCCAATTAGCTAATGACTCATACCATTATCCTCACCTGAACCCAATTCACAGCCTCAGACTATAAAAGGAGCCCCCACCCTGTGGCCCTAATCAACCCTCCTGCATGATTCCAGTGTACCACACATCTGGAGTGGTTCACGAGCTAGCTCGTCTTTACTCAATAAACCTTGCTTTTGCGTTCCACTACCTCCTTGTCTCTGGTGGTCTCTCCAGGGTCACAACTTTGGCCATAACAATCTCCTTGGAAGTTACCAGCTCAGCCCACTCCAATTATGATAAAGATCACAGGTGGATAAAATAAGGAGCCCTTGGCAAAACCCATTTTATTGGGTCCAGTGTTGCCACACCAGGATGCAGAAGCAGATGGTGGCTGCAAGCTCATCATAACACTAAGAAAGTGAGTGTGGCAGGGCTGTAACACATAAGTGTGGTACTGTAATTTGCACCAACCATGGCCTCCAAATCATACTAATCACAAACATTCTGTAGAGATGCCCAAAGAAGTCCTCTCTCCTCTCCAAGTCAAAACAGCTGCATGTGAGCAGGTACGCAGGGTCATCTAGAGTTCACCAGGACTTGTCTTGAAAACTGTCTTCCAGGCCTCCTTCCTGTAGGTTGTTTGTTAGGAGTGGTTTGGGCTGGAAGAAGGCCTCTCCTAAACAGGACATAGTGTTTTTATGTAGGATCTGTGGTTAAATGAACACATGACCCAGATGCTAAAGTGTTCTTACAGAAACTAGACAACATTAAAAGTAGTTCGTGTGAGAACAGTCTGTCCAACCAGCTGCCAAAGAAGGGACAGATCGGGGCTCAAGGCCACCAAGACTAAAGGAAGAGTTTGTCACCTGCCACCCCAGGGATCCCGTAGCCTTCTCTAGACATAGTCTTAACAAAAGTTCAATACCAAACAAACATTCCCCGTGGTGTTTAGCAGGTAACAGGGACCAAGGATGGGTTGGGTCTATCTGATCTATCTCAAGGTGAGCAAGGTAACTTCTGGAAGTAGCTTAGGGTGTCAGCAGCTTTGTACAACCAGGAAGGACCTTGAAATAGCAATCTGGAGAAGTAAGTCATGAACAAACTGTTTAACATGAAATAGTCATTTAGTCTTGATTTTGAGTTCATAAATGTCCCCAAATGGATGAGGAGATAAGTGAACTGCCCATGTATTTTCCAGTAAAGAGTGGCCTTATCCTTCAGCAGTTAGGAACTGGGAAGCTGCACGACCCACTGGGTGCTCTGCAGCACTCGGCAGAGCTTTTCCACACCAATGCACATAGTTCATCGGGCAAAGTTACACCAGGTACATCGGCAGAATTTATCCTTTTTTAAACCTCTTACTGTCCAGGTTTTCATGGCATTTTATAGCTGCTTTAATTAGTAGACAGGTCAGGGGAGGCAGTGTGGATGTGCTATAAAAAAGTAGAGTTTGGGTGACAGTTTATCATTATTTCTAAAAGCTTCAAGTTTATTTTCTAAACTGAGAACTCATCAAATAATATGTACTAGACTTTTAAATGACATCATGGCCCTGAGTACTGTAATATCTGAGTTAAGTTAGTATGATGGAGGCCTGCAAAATGGTTTTGTGACCAAAGGCCCCTGCTGCCAAGCCTGATAACACAAATCCAGTCCCTAAATATGAAGAAACAGACCCCAAAGAATTGTCCTCTGACCTCCTAACATTTGCTGTGGCATGCTTGACCCTACTTCCAAAATATTTATTTCAAAATAATAAAAGAAAACAGAATTATGTGCCTTTGAGGATGATACTTCTCCCTACTTCCTCTCCAGAAGCCACTAATAAATCAAGAGTCCTTACAGGGTTTTTATTAAGGTATATTAAATTATCTGTATAATGTGCTTAGAAAATTACACAGCACATGACATTGTCTGTTAAGCTGGGGCAGGAAGATGGTGGAAATTGATCTTGAATCTGAAGACTTTGGTTCAGGAGCAAGTAAACTCAATTTTTCTTGAAGATAGTTGGCATCTTTGGAGAAGAGGGAGGGACTCACCAGTGTTGTATGCAAGGAAATTCAGAATTTGACAGTTTTTCCTTCTGTAGTGCAGAAATAAAAACCACATGTCAGTTCAGACAGGAGCTGGGAGAGCTGTTAATATTCTTCCACGCTTGTTACTTCCAAAATGTGTTTATGAACTTTTTTCACGGCTCAGATAAAGATTAAATAAAAAAGAAAGATAAAATACTGCAACTGAACTTGTTCTAACTTTAGACAAGTTAACTTTCAAAGGTTCCTATTGTTCAATGCAAATATTATTTCCTTCTGCCCCTATAATTACTTGGGGGACATGTATTTTTTTAGCATCTGACATAAGTAAATATGGACTCAGAAAATATATTACATTTCAAAACTGTTGATTGCACCTAATTATGCATGTAAATTGCTACTTCAAGCCTGCAAACAGCTTGCAACATTTTGAAATTTTTGCCCTACTAGTCATCTGAGGTGTTTGTGTACTATCTCATGGTTGCCTGAAATGACACTACACATCCTCATTAACTGCCCATTAATGGGGAGTCTGTGAAGAATTCTGACCTTTAGCTGTCTCTCTCAGAGACTCAGGATTAGTGGATCATCACTTTTAACAGACTTCGCTTTCTTCCTATTTATACCTGCACACTCAATGTTCTTTTAAGTCACTGAAACTACAGAGTATCCTTGGAGTATAGTTGGTCTAGCCTTTTGTTACTCAGATATCTCTCCAAGAACCTGGAGCATTCCATTTCTCCTGGAGTGTGAAAGGGATGCAGTTCTAGGCCGACTTGGCACAGATCAGTCACTCAGAATTTGCATCTAACAAAATCTATAAGTGATTCCACTGAACATAGGTTTAAGAAGGGCAGTCTAAGTCATGGGTCCTGTTGCTCTTTGTCTCCTCATTGCTAACACTCACAGTTGCCTTCCAAGACTACCCAGAAAGCACTAATATAGGAAGATACAGTGTGGGACTATGAGTTGGCTCTGAGTAAAAGTGCTTGCCTTAAAAACATAGTGACCCGTGTTTGATTCCAGGAACTCAGCCACGAAACTGTGTGAACCGCCAAAAAGTGTCTTGTGACCCCTTGTGCATACTATTGTACACAGGCACCTATACACACACACACACACACACACACACACACACACACACACACACCACAAACATGCAGGATAAAAATAAAACAGACAGGGTAGCTCCTCTTTTTCTCAGGATATTCTATTTCTCACATTATCCATTCCTCCCTATTGGCCTGAAAAGCTCTATGAATTAAGAGCATAGCCATGTTTCATCATTCTGTTGATTGAATGAGAAGTGTGAGTTCTTCTAAAATCAAAAGACATTAACCTGAAAGAATTTTATCTTGAGTAATGAACCCTTTGCAGAAATGTGAAAAGTTTTGCCATTTTTGCCCTTCTCCTTGAGACTGGCAACTCCATTGTGTCCCTACTGGGACTGCCAGTGTCTTGAGACACAGCACAAGCAAACAAGGACTGGTTTGTGTCTACGCAAAGAAACATCTAGTAAAATATCAATAATTTGAAATAAGTTTGCACTAAATTACTTATCCCAGTATTTTTAGAAAGTACCAGAAATCATTAATGAATTTCTTTGAAGCACATATGTACATAATTCAAGAAACTGACTTTCTTTTCAGTTGTAAAACAGTTTCTCTGTGGCTCATCTGGAGTCTGCTAGGTAGTATTATTGGTTTCAAGCTTGTGATCCTCCTGCCTCAGCCTCCCAAGTGCTAGGACTACAGGTGTTACCAGGCCTAGCTTAAAATGATTTTTTTTAAAAAAAATATTTTTACTTCTGTGTGTTGTATGTGTTGTATGTGTGTGTGCAGGTGCACAAACCCTTGCATGCATGTGTTTAGGTCAGAAGTTAATGGAGGTATCTTCCTCTAGAACTGTTTTTTAAAAAGCATCTGTTAATGAACTTGGAACTTGTCATCTTGGCAACACTGGCTGGTCAGCAAGTCCCCATATTCACCTGCCTCTGCCCTTTAACTCACCCTTCACTGGAATAACATAACTGTGCCACTACACCTGGTTTTTATGTGGGTTCTGGGGATCCAAACCCAGGTCTTCATGCTTGGGTAGCAGGCACTTTCCCCAGCTTCTGAATTGTTGTTGGAAGGACTTTCTGGTACATAAGATCTCTCTAATGTATACAAAAGTCACCTGGAAAATGTTATAATTCTATAGGGATAGGGCTGGGCCTGAGTACCTACAGGCCAACTAAACAGCCATGTGGTCCCTGTGCTGGTAGGCTTCCAACCTTAAAGACTTGTGTCTAGCAGTAGTTTTCAAACCTATATCACACAGAATACTTTTACAAGCTTCAATTCCTAAAGACTGAAGCTCTCCCTCAAGATCAGGATGTCTGGAGATGGGATAGAAGCAATGCTAGGCTGGGGTAAATAGGTTGTTTTGTTTTCAGTCTGGGTTTTATGTAACCCAGGCTAGGCTCAAACTCCCAAGTGCCTGGATTATAAGTATGCAAAACCTCACCTGGCATATGGTGGTTATTAAGCATTACAGGTGGTAAACAGGTGGTTACAACTGAGAGCCATGCCTTCAGGGAGTCGCTACTGTGGGCAGCAGGAGCAGCTGGGACCGTCTCAGCAATGTTAACCTCCCTATCCTGTGAGAAACTCAAGGGAATGGAGTCCTGCAATCTACCTTGTTACAGGGCATGGTCAAGATGCACCTTCAGGTTTTAGGGTCATTACTATGATCAAAGAGTTTCTATGACTATATGTTAGAGTCACTGGGAATGTGTCAAGAAACACTGATTTCCCCCACTAATCAGTGAAATAAAAGTCTGAAGACACAATGGAACCTGGTGATGTTAAAGTCCCCCCAGCTGATTCCAGCTGTGCAGACAAGGCTAAGCAGCATTTCTATAGACTGAATTTTTATGTATGAAAATTGTGTTTCCATGGAGCGGCCATTTCTTCTGAGTTTCGTTCTTTCTTTTTTGTCTTTTAAATCCTTCCTTAATCTGCAGAAATGGAATGACTGGAGAAGTAAATGAGACTACTAGCCCAATTAACACAGACACACACTAGCCTGCTCACAGTATTTTGTGACAAATCCCTTTTCCCACCCCCTTTCCCTCCTTGGTGACATGAGACTTTGGTGTCACCAGCCTGTGGGGACTCAGATTCTTTCCCTGGGTTTCTTAGCCACCACGGGAGGATGTCCCTGTAAACCAAGGGTTTAAAAGCAGTCCAGTGGTATCAACATCACCATGGAATCAGTTCTGAATGCTGATTCCTGGGCCCAAGCCCAGTCCTTTGAAATCAGTACCAGCACCAGCACTTTAAAGATCCCTGGTTGACAGCACAACACTCAGTCCTTCAGAATCTGAACTATGTGGGCACCTGTGAGACACAGCAGGTGGGGTGGGCTTCATGCAACAACCTGATCTTACCTTCTCTGCCATCCCCATCAATGGACCCCATCCTTGGAACTACATAAAAGAACTATTTGTCTGTGTGTGTGTGTGTGTGTGTGTGTGTGTGTGTCTGTGTCTGTGTCTGTGTCTGTGTCTGTGTCTGTGTCTGTGTCTGTCTGTCTGTCTGTCTGTCTGTCTGTCTGTCTGTCTGTGTGTGGTCTTTAGTTTCTGACAGGTATTTATTATACACTGAGCATATGGCCTCATTGCAGGGTTCTTTTTCTTGCCCCTCCTCCTATGGATCCTGTTTGTTACCTTAGTAACAAGATAATTTCACCTGTGCTGTTTAATCTAAACATACATACCTATGTATAACTGGATATAATCCAGGAACCAGAAATGATGGAACACATATACATATACAATCTGTCTTTCTGTGGCTGACATAATTTATTTAATCTGATTGTCTTGGTTTCATTCATTTCCACAATGGATATAACTTTGAGCTTGTTTATGGCTGAAAACTTCCATTGTATGTACCTAACATTTTCTTTATTCATGTCTGACACTGGACATTAGGTTGCTTCCATAATTTAACTATAGTGACTAGTGCTGCTATAAACATGGTGTGCAGGTGTCTCTGTGATGTGATGACTTGGAGTCCTTCGGAACTCTTTAGAGATTTTCTGGATACTTCTCCAGTTGACAAGAAGAATCTACTGACATTGCTTATTCTATATGAGGTTAGCATCACCATCCAACAGAACTTTCCTGGATGACAGAAGTGCTCTCTGTGTGTTTCCATAGGGAGCCTCCCTCCATATGTGGCTGTGAACACATGAATTATTGCTAGTATGACTGTGAAACTGAATTTTAATTTTATTTCTTCCTAATTGATTTGAATTTAAATAGCTTCATATGGTTAGCGGCTCCAGAGTGTTGGACAACACAATTCCAAGTAACCCTTCTTTATCTTGCTTAACCTTACTTAAGTTCTCAGGTTGGACGCATGCCCCCCATTCTGCCTTTGTATGTATTAATCCCTATGGAATTCACCAAGATGAAAAACATCAGCCTGGCCACCTCATTTACATAATAAGTAACCATATGCTTGTTATTCTGAATGAGAAGAGTTTAACTTGAATTAAATGCCACCAAAAAATTGTCAAAATCTCTTTCATAGAATTCATAATTGTGCCGCTTTAATTCTGAAGGCTTTTCAAATATCAGCAGACATGGGCACATCAAGAGTTGTAAGTACAAGAGAATGCAGATGGATTTAGGGTAGAAGGGGCATAAAGACACCCCCAGCACCAGTGTCTCAGTGTACAACAGGAAAGCCATGTGTGTTGAACACAGACACCAAGGTGTAACACTTTTAACTTGGAAGATGAATCACAAAACAAAGGAGATGACATCAGGCCAGAAAACCTTTAGTTCAAACAGAAATGTGCTTAAAAATTGGCCTGACCACAGATGTCCAGTCCATGGAACTGATGGAATGGATCCCATAAAATGAGATGGGAGGAAAAGGGAGGTGGGCAAGGACGCACAGACGCTTTCCAGACACATATCACCCCCTGCCAGACTTCTGCAGGTGAGAGTGGCACTCCCTGTAAGATATTGGTGGCACTGATATACGTTTAACTGATACCCCTCAGACAAGCAGAACAGGCAAATCACCAAGTGAAGGTGGCTTGGTGGATAAAGTATTTTTTACACAAACAAGAAGACCTGAGTTCAAGTGTACAGTATCCACTCAAAAGAAGTCAGATATGGTGGCACTCACATCCATAGCCCTGGGACTAAAAGGGGTAGAGACTGGCAGCTCCCAGAAGCTCATTAGCCAGCCAGGCAAGACAGTAAGTAGTACTATCTCAAAACATGTCAGACAGTGATGGAGGAAAATATCCATTATCAACCTATAGCCCCCCATGCACACATATCTGCACACATGAGCTGTGTATATCACACACATGGATACACTCTGTTTCGGAGCTGGAGCAGTCATTACCTGCCTTGTGAAAGAAAACAGCATGAGGAAAATGTCTCACCCTGGCCTGTGCATCCCCAGCAGAGATTTGGTATTGTGAAATTCACAGTGGTTCCAAATATATATATATATATATATATATATATATATATGTGTGTGTGTGTGTAGCTAAGGGCAACAGCCTCACTTCTGTGGGGTGGTCACTTCATAGCAACAAAGCCCAATAAATAGGCCATGGTTGTTGTCCCCAGGAAAGAAAATTCCAGGTACTCCAGATAGTATGACCTCAGAACAGGCTGGGAGCTCAGACACCAATGAAAGTATCATTGCATGCAAGCTTCTTCAGATCTACCCCACGTGTCTATTCTTTGATTCTGTGGACTTTGTCATGATCCACATCATGGAGATAAAGGAGACATGGAAGGGCCCTCCAAGTGGCTCAGAAGGGAAGGCAAACCTGACAAGCTCAATTCCATCCCTGGGCTCTACATGGCAAAAGGAGAGAGCACAGTCCTGCAGTAGTCCTCACCAGATGTATCCGCAGAAATTATTAGTAAATAATGAATAATTAAGTGGGGAAGGGAAAGTTGTGGTGAGACACTCCACTGCTGAAGTGCACACACTGCGCCATACTTGACGTGAGAACCAGATCCACAGAGCTCTCCTCTGACCTCCACGGGCATTCTGTGGCACACGTGTCCTTCAAGACACAGCACACATGCACACATGATAATAAATTAATTTTGTAAATGTGGCTCCCCTACTGTATGAAGTTTTGACCTGGCCTAGCCCTATAGTCTGGACCTGCCTGTAGCCTTGTTGCTGGTTGGCCCCCTAAAAATGAATTAGATACTTACATTAATTTTATGTTGTTTGGCCTATGGCTTAGGCATATTGTTAGTTAGCTTTTGTATTTTAATTTAATTTAGTTTTATTTATTTTGTCACGTGGCCCATGGCTTATTTATTTTTTTATATTTTGTTTTTTGGGCAGCTGGATCATGTCTCTTGTGATTTTGTGGGGTTTTTGTTTTGTTTATATTTATGCTTGGATTTTATTGTTTATTTTTAAGATGCCTTGCCATAGGTCAAAACAGTTCTTTTATTAATGAATGATATTTACAGCATAGAGAAAGACCCACCTCACCTCCCAGGACTCCACACCTTAACGTCTAGGCCCTCATCAGATTTTTCAGGACATTTCCACCTGAAGAGTAGGGAGCAGTCACAGTCTGCCCGGGCAGCAGTAGACTGAGGCTGCCTCAGTGGGCCATGGCTTTCTGAGCCTTCACCTGCACACAGGTCTGCTGACCTGGATCTGGACTTGGTGGAGCTTCATGACACTGACACAGAGGAGCGTGCACTCTCTTCTAGTCCTGTCTATTCCTGGAGTTTGGGCCTCCTAGCTTGGGAGCCTGCTACTTATGAGCATATTTTGGTTTTATTTTCTAGGCTCTTTGCTGTACACCAGAGACACAGAAATAAAGCAGATAGGAGAGTTCACCTTTAAAACAACAGCAGTGGGTGTTGGAGACAGCTCAGTCTGTGAAGCACTTGCCCTGAAAGCATGGGGCTGACTGCTAGAACCCTGGTGTGGTGCTACCTATGCCTGTAATCCCAGTGCTGGAGAGAGAAACCAGGGGCCCCTGAGACTTACTTGCCAGGCAGCCTAGCCTTCTTAGAAAGTTCCAAGGCAGTCAAAAGACCTTGTCTTAGGGTTCCTACTGCTGTGATAAAACACCATGACCATAAGCAACTCAAGGGGAAAGGGGTTTATTTTACTGTACACTTCTCAGGTCACAGTCCATTGCTGAGGGAAGTCAAGGAAGGACTCAGGCAGGGAAAGAGCTGATGCAGACGCCATGGAGGAGTGCTGCTTACTGGCTTACTCCTCACGGCTTGCTCAGCCTACTTTCTTTTTTTATTATGAATAAAGTCATATTTTTTTATCCATGTATATCCTGTTCAAGCTCCCTTCCCCCTCTCACCCCTTCCAATCACTCTCTCTTCTCCCCATCACTTTATCTCCTCCCCAGCAAGGGCAGGAGGTCCCAAGGTCCCAATATGGCTTAGTTCAGCATCCACTCCTGGTAGATCCACTTTCTTTCTTTTTTTAAAATTTATTTTGTATTTATCAAGAAAAACAGTAAAATGAATTTAAAATGCTGAGAAGTTAACAATAACTATAAAGAAGATAAAAATCATAAGCATGACTTATCAAAGGTGATAATGCAAATAAGATTGCTACACCTATATTTTCTTTGTGTTCATCTTTCCCTCTGAATTTTTTTTCCATCCCTGTATATCCTTATTCAAGGTCCCTTCCCCCTCCCACCACATCAGGTCATTTTTTCTTCTCCGCAACTCCTCATCCCCTCCCTGGGCAGGGAGCAGACAGTCCCATGGTCCCACTGACCCAATAATGCTTGGATCAGTCTCCACTCCTGGCAAATCCAGTTTTGTGCCCCCTCCCTCAAGAGTGAGTCAGGTGTTCCTTAGATCCACTTTCTTATAGCACCCAGAAACACCAGCCTAGGGATGGCCTCACCCAGAGTGAACTGGGCCTTCCCACATCAATCATCAATCAAGACGAAAATGTGCTACAGGCTTCCCCACAGGCAATCTGGCAGAAACATTCTATCAGTTGACGTTCCCTCTTCCCAAATGATTCCAGCTTGTGTCAAGTTGACATAAAACTAGACAACAGACCCTGTCTTCAAAGGAAGAAACAGCATAGATTAAGTATGGGATATAAGTAGACTAGGAAAGTGAAAGCAGGCTTCCTGAGATGGCTGCTTCCTGATCCCAGGGGACAATGCAAAGAGAACTGATGGTGATACATGGTGGCAGGTGACCAGACAGGATCAACAGGGGAAGAGAACGGTCCAGAGGAGTAGGGCGTGGTTGCCCTTGCACAACTTGCAGGAACATTCTATTGCTGCTTATGCTAATTAGGCATCAAGTAGTGACCAATCTGATGTGCTTATGCTAATTAGGCATCAAGAAGTGACCTATCCGATGCGATCCCCAAATATGCTAATGAGACATTATTTTGGACCAATCATCAGCTATATGCTAATGAGGCATTACGTTGGGCACCAATCACACATCCCAGCTTCCCTATATAAGCAGGCTACATTTCAGGCTCGGGGGTCTTCTTTCCACCATTCTCAACTGAGCTGTACTCCAATAAAGTGTGATCCGAGAAGAATCATGCGTGTGGTGACTGGTCATTCTGCAGGGTCATTCTGCAGGCCAGAAAACGGCTCGCTGCACAGAGGCATTATAATTACCAGAAGCCTTTATCTTTTTAAGGGCTTCTACACTTAGGTTTCTCTCAACCTGAACCTGTAAAGGTACTAGTTTCACTTTCTCTGCAGGTTGGTTCAATTCTTTGTGCCTTGGAACAAATTCGTATTCCCTTGGACAATCCCCACCCTGCCTTTTAATATCCCAAGTTGTCCATACACTTCCATATGCACAAACACACACATATATATGCATTACATATACCTACACATACCAACAACAGAGGCACAGAGTATACCACAGATGACCATCAGAGAACCAGAAAAGGAAAGACCTTACAATGCACTTTGGTGAGTCAGCAACCAGAGTGTTTCTCCATGATCCTATAGACAGCTACAACAGAACACCTATCGGGGAGTTAATTCCTGTGGGCACGACAGGACATAATCATCTTCAAGCAGAAGCAAGACTCTCTTGAGATGGAACCCGTTAACACTTCTTCATGGAAAGAGGGTATTTTATGGTGCTCATGAGCTCAGGAGGCTCCTGCACTCCAGATGTTATATATGCAGTTAACATGTGCTGTGGGGACCTCAGAGTCCACAGAGATATGAGTCAACCAGGCAATCCACACATAAGAAATTTCTTTCATTTGAGTTACCCACAGATCTCTACAAATGAAACCATGAACTCACTGGTTAGCAAAGCTGGACTTAAATGGAATCTGTTCTTTAGTCTATCAGTGCCCTCCCTATCTGGAGAAAATACACAGTTCCTTGTGTCACTCACTCATGAAAAACCAGGTAACCGTGCCTGATGATGAGGCAGCCACATTGGACCAATCTGTTAACTGAGGCACACACAATCTTCTGCTGTGGCACAGACCTGCCTTGACTTGACCGATAGGAGGATGGGCATGCACCACCATGCAGAGCTCCCATTCATGTTATTTGAAGTTTTATTACTTGGGTTTGGGCATCTTGGTTTGGTTTGTGTGTTTCTGAGACAGGTCCACCCTATGTAGATATGGCTCTTGGCTGTCCTGAAAAATTGCTGTTATTTCTAGACTGGTCTCAAACTGATGATGATAACTTCCTCTGCTCACCTTAAGTGCGGGTTACAGGTGTGCCCCACTGCACCTGACTCTTCTCAAACTGGGAGATAAAGACAGAATATGCAGGACTAAAATATCCCTTCTATTACTCATAATGTCTGCTTAGAGGACATTGTTTTGTCTGTAGGCAAATGGTCTTCCTATTTCTGAGCACCACGACCAACCAGAAAAATCCACTGGGTCACAGCAGTGTGGGCATGTGCCCTAAAGGCAGCTAGCTTCTATAGTAAGGAAAAGGGCTAACAAACCCAGCGCCTTTGTTCTGAGTTCACTAATAGATGAGACACATCTGCAGCAGAGGAGTGGAAAGCTGAGTGAGATCGGGAATTATGCTAAACTTTCTACATGTGTAGGAAAAAAAATCAGAACTCAGAAGGTCTACTTCCCCTGGAGGAATTCTGCATCAGATTTAGCCCTATATTGTTTATCCTACATCCTAGCTTCTTGCCTACTTGTGTCCTGTGGCCAAGAGTGGCTTGTGGAGGAGAGAGAGGGCTGGCTTCATCTTGCACCTTCCACAGTTATCACCGAGGAAGTCAGAGCAGGAACTTGTGGCAGGAAATGGGAGGCCAGAAGTGAAATGGAAGCCAGAGGAATGCTGCTCACTTACACGCCCCACAACCACCTGCCAAAGGCTAGTCCTTCTGCATCACCAATCAAGGCTTGTCTATAGGGAATCTAAGAACAGGCATTTTCTCTGTTGAGGTTTTCTCCTCAGAGATGAATCCAGCTGCTGTCAAGTTGACATGAAAGCTAGCCAAGACAGAGGTCAACATGAGCTGCTTCCTCCCGATTCTCTAGCTCCTCATTGCTCCAGTGTGGCTGCTAACTCACAATCAACATTTCCAGCACACTGCCCTCAGTTGCAGAACTAGCTTCCTGGACCTTACATCCCTATACAAAGCAGTGAAGGGCTAAAGCCCCTGACCCAGCTTTCAGATCTTCTTAGTGCCATATTGCACTCTACTGAGCTGAGCTTGCCAGAGGAGGGGTTGCTGTGATGGGCACCTTTTATATTACAAGTACCGAATAAACATACATTTTCATAATATGGCCTTTTAAACCAGAAATTATCTTTCATTCGCTCATATAAGCGTATTAGAAGACCTACCTAAGGCAGTATCTTGTGCATTGTGGGGACTAAATAAATGTTTGAGAATGAATATTAAAAACCTTTTATGTGAAGGCAGAAAAATGACTTTGCATCTCATATTGGAAAATTTCATCTTTGAAAAAAGTAAAACAAGAATAGGCTATTTTGGGGTGAGTGGGATGACTTAATGGGTAAAGGCATTTGCTACCAAGTCTGAGAACCTGAGTCCCACCAGGAACCCACACAGTGGAAGGAGAGAACCGACCGCCACAAGTTGTCGTCTGACTGACCTCCACATGAACGCATGGCTCCTGAACACACAAGCTCCAGACACACAATAAATTAAAAAGGAGGAGGAGGAGGAGGAGGAGGAGGAGGAGGAGGAGGAGGAGGAGGAGGAGGGAAGACAGGAAGAAAGGCAGGCTATTGAGAAACCAGGCAGGCACTAACACATGGTAAGCATGGAATCACATACACCTTCCAGTTTCACCAAGCTATTACAGAAGAGTTAGTAACATTTCACAAGTACATTTCCTAAGTCTCCATTCAGTCCCTTTCTGATTTCTTCCAGCTCAAAGTGTCTCAGAGAACAACCACACATGCTTTCCAGACAGCTAAGTGCACACCAAAGATATCAAACCACCAAACGGGAATGGGAAGACCTTTGTCATTTTTAGAAACATCTTCACTAAAATAATTCATTCCACTTATTTATTTTGTGTGTGTCCCTGTATGTATGTAGGTGCCCACATGCCACTGCACACATGGAGAGGGCAGGGGATAACATCTGGGAGTAGGTTCTCTCCTGCTCTCATGTGGGCTGCAGGGACCAAACTCAGGACATCAGACTTGGAAGCAAATGCCTTTCACCACTGAGCCCTCTCAGGGGCCTGGCCACCTACTGGCTAATGACTGCTATTTCCAGCTGTGACCATTTGTCTGTTTCTCAGGGAGTTCTTCCTCTGTGTGCTTTGCTTTCCAGTTTGGAACCAGAATATAATAAAATACATCTACAGGAAATAACTTGGTAAGAAGTTTTGGAAAGTTCAGTATGTGAATATGAAATATAAGCAAAACAAGTGCTTCAGCAATAATGACTGTAACACATGAACACATGTGGGGAAGCAGAAGAGTATGGGTGATTGTTACAAGGCCTGCATTTGTGTCTAAGAAAGGAGAGGACTCTAGGTGGAAGACTCAGAGGAATCTCACAGGACCACAGTGAAAGAGGCTGTATCATGTGTGGACAGGCTGCCACAGGCTATTGGCTGGGAGCTAAGAAGCTGGGAGATGCGGGGGTTCTCAGTTCTTTTCCATGTGAGTTCATTAAAGTCATTTGAGTTTCCTTATAACATTGTGGTTAGGTTCCAAGAAACTACCAGAACAAGACAGAAGTACAGAATATGTTTATCACTTAGTCACAGGTACCATTTCTGTTATACTTTGTGGGTTCAGGCAAGCACAGAGACCCACCCAGGTTCCAGAGCAGGAACCACAGATGCTGCCCTCTCAGAGAGAACTAGAAGCAAAGCAGAAGACCATGCAGTGTAAGAGAAAACACTAGCAGCTATTTACAGAACAGCAAGTTGCTACTTCATGAATCCTCTATAAATCACATCTATTAGGTGACTTTCAAATCTTCTGTGTGTGTTTGTGTTATGCACATGTACAGGTGTGCATGTCTATGTATGCAGGTGTGTATTACTGTGTGTGTTTATGTGAATACCCATGTGTGCAGATGTACATACTTGTGTGTGCAGGGGTGCATACCATTGTGTGTAGGTGTGATAACTGTGTGGTGCAGATGTGAATACTGGCATGTGCAGGTGTGCACATCTGTATGTGCAGGCATACATACCTGCATGTATAGGTGTAAAAAGTGTGTGTGTTCAGGTGTGCATACTGGTGTGTGCAGGTGTGTGTACCCATGTGTGCAGGCCTATGTGCGTGTGTGCATGAAAGACAGAATTTGATACTGGGATGTTTTCCTTTATCAGCCTCCACCTTAGTTTTTGAGACATTGGCTCTCAGTGAACCTAGAGCTTGCCAATTTGGCTTAGAATAGATGACCAGTGGGCCTGTTGGAGTCTCTGTATCCCAGCACAGGAACTACAGATGCCTTCAGTAACAGCTAGCTTTTTTGTAGCTGCTAGGAATCCACACTCCTGTCTTCAGGCTTGTGAACCAAGCACTTTCCTCTTTGAACCATCATCCCACCTCAACTTGAAAATCTTTAACTCTAATCTTTGAATCTTCTAATTATCTGTTAAAGTTTCTCAAAGAAAAATAAAAGTTCATAAAGCTTTGCTTTGAAACCCTCCTCTGTGGTATTTACATTATTAGCGTCCTCTCCGGTCACTGAAGCTGAAGAGCTCATGTGTGGCTCTGACTCTTCTAACCTTTGTCTCCTCATTCCCAAGAAGACCCCAATCTGAGATCTATTAATTCAGTTTTGTTAGTGAAGTATTTGTTTATTTACCCATCCTTTTTAGTGATGGAAACATATAACTGTACATACAACTGTCCCTGTAGTCACTCCGAAGAACCCATATAAAAAATCCAGGCACAATGGCTCATGTCTGCCACCCCAGCACAAGGGTGGAGACAGGAAGGGCCCACTGACCAGCCAGTCCAGCTGAATCAGTGAGGCCAGGTCAGAGAGACCCTGAGCCAATCATTCCACTGTGGAGAGACTGAGGCAGGTACTCATCAGTATCTTCCCCCAACACATGTCCCGAACATGAACACACCCTCAGTTACTACAAATGTATTCCAAATACACTAAGGGGACTGACATGGGGGAAAAAAAAGGGTGTGACACTAGAATTGGGACAATGAAGGGAAGGGAGAACATCCATAGAAGAACAAAGTAAAGCTGTTTCATCTGCGCCACTCTTTATAACAGAAGCCAAATGAAACTAAACGCTGTGCCATTTTCTTCAGATAACCATCAGCTGGCCTACCAAGAGGCATTTTCTAAGCAATGACTGATACCCAAAGCTAAGCCTCTATTTGGGTGTTTTTCTCATACCAACAGAAGTAAATTAAATTGATAGCAATCAGCATTGCTGAGCATTATAGTGACTGAGGAGCTGTGGAAAGTCTTTTTAAATTCTCTTTTCTAAATACATGTTATGTGTATGGACATAGTGTGGAGCACGTGTTCAGGAATCTGAGGAAGCCTTGGAAATGAGAAGGAAAGCAACTGCTCAAGGCCTGCTGTGCTGGTGTGTAGCCAGCTTGGTCTCGGATGCTTGTTTTACTATTAGTTGGGTTTCAGCCTCTGCCCTCTGTCACAGGAAACTACAATTCTGGGTACTCCTATGTGGTGGCTTTAGTCCATGAGAGGCCGTAATAGGTGACCACAGTGCAGTCTCCCTACGGTTGCCTTCCTGTGCCTTCGCCGGCTCATATTTCCTACCAAATAGGCTACAGATCATGCAATTCTCCTTCACTGTGCTTCTCGATTCTGGAACTTTATGTCTGTGATCGTCATGCTGGGTGTTCTCTCCATCCTGGTAGACATTTCCTTTGTAACCAGCTCCTGTCATGGTCCCTTCCATTTGAAGGGAAAGAGTGCTGTGTGACTCCCTGACTGGGTCTAATGTTTTAAAGCATGCTAAAGCTGACAGAAAACACAAGGTGTCATTTTCGTCCTTTTAGGTGTACAGATCAGTAGCATAAGTGAATTCACAGTGTCAGCTAACCATTACCATTATCCATCCCTAAAACTCTCTTGCAAAAACCAACCTCTATGCCCATTAGCAGCTACCTAGTGCCCTCATCTCAGCCCAATAAGGGCCACTCAACTTGTTTCTCAGTGACCTTGCCTTCTTTAGATGTCTTATATAAGTGAGATCACAGTACTTACCCTTTTAAAGCTGGTTTCACTTAACATAGTGTCCCCAGGGTTCTTCCATATATACATACTATGACTTTGTTATAGTATGTGTCAAAATTTTATTCTTTAACACAATAATATATGCTATTCATATAGATGTTGTAGTATGTATCAGAATTTTATAATATATAATATATGCTATTCATATAGATGTTTATATATGATACACATATTTACACAAGCTTTTAATATGTTAGTCACATATATTTGTGTACACACATACACCCTACATCTGGTCTTTCAAAGGACACCTCAGCTCTTCTCACATCTGATCTATAATGACTAATGCTACTATCCATACTGGTGTACAAATGTCTTTTTGAGTTCTTACTTGCAATTATTTTGTGTATATAACCTGAAATGAAAATACTGGATGACATGAAGACCTGACATACCATTTTCCAAGTGGCTATACTACTTTGCATTCCCAACAAGTGTATGAAAGTGCTCCAGTCTCTCCACATTTTGGTCAACACTTATTTCCTGTCTTTCTGCTGCTCAGCATTCCAATGAGGAGTGCAGGGTGATACTGTGCCTTAGCTCTCCACTTATTTAAACTAGGATGATGGTTTTTGATGAGAAAATCTGTTCACTCAACCATGCCTCCTAGTCACAAGGTGAGCAGTAAGCGGGATTTCTGGACATAATATATTATTTGCTATATTTCCACAACAAATGTCCTAGTTAACTGTGATTGTCAACTATAATTTACAGTCATCTGAGAGAAAAGTCTCAATTGAGGGATTGCCTAGATCAGACAGGCCTGTGGGCATGTCTATAGAAGGCTGTCTTGTTTGTCAATTTCTATGGGAGCACAGCTCACTGTGGGCAACACTACCATAGGGGCCTATGTGTATAAAAAAATTGGTTAGTCATGAGTGAATAAATCAGTCAGCCAATGGTGTCCCTATGGTTTTTACCCCAACTCCACATTCCTCCCTTGAGTTTCTGACCTCCCTCCCTTCCCTTCTGTCTTAGTTAGGGTTTCTATTGCTGTGACAATACACCATGGCCAAAAAGGAAGTTGAGAAGTATATGATTTATTTGGCTTACACTTCAGTACTGCTGTCCATCACTGAAGAAAGTCAGGACAGGAACTCCAGCAGGGCAGGAAGCTGGAGGCAGGAGCTGATACAGTGGCCATAGAGGGGAGATGCTTATTGGCTTGCTTCACATAGCTTGCAAAGTCTACTCTCTTATAAAACCCAGGACTACCAGCCCAGGGAGGGCACTACCCACAACAGGCTGGGCATTTCCCCCATCCATCACTGGTTAAGAAAATACCTGATAGCTGGATCTATGGAATTATTTTTTAATTGAGGTTCCCTTCTTTCAGATGACTAGCTTGTGCCAAGTTGGCATGAGATTTGCCAGCACATCTCCTTCCTTGATGATGGTGACCAGAAGTGTAAACCAAATAAACCATTTCCTCCCAAGGAAGCTTTTTGTCAGAGTGTTTTACCACAGCAGCAGAAAGGAAGTCAGAGCCACAGGTGTCAACAGGGACCTCACTAGTACCCAACAACTGACCCCTGTAAAGATGTTGGGGAAGATGGGCTGCTGTCGGACTCCACCTCAACCACTCATGCCACATCTCCAATGCTTTTTCTCCCACCCTGCCCCTCTTTTCTGTCTGGTCATCAAATATCCTCTGTGCAATAACTTCTGCTTGGGGCATATAGGAGAATAATGTCTCCCCTATGTGTTTATTTATATTTCAAATTCTCCCTTTTAAATATTTGATGCTTCACATCTTGCTAGCATATGTATATAGTTAAAACTTCATATGCCTTTGTTGACACAGCATCAATAAAAAGAACCGAATGTGTCCATGTGTTGCTTTCCCTGGTGGCTAAGCTTCGGGGGTGGTTAATTAGGAGGCAAGTCCTGGAAGTCTGCTGAAGAAAGTGAAAATCTTCACTCTGCTACCAGGAGATGTGTGACTTTGGAAAGTTCCCTGCATGATTTAACTCCTCTGATCCCTGATGGAGTTACCACAGGAAAGGGATAGAAATGTCTAACAGCTTTGGGGTGTTGGAGACCACATGCAGAACTAAGTAGAGCTGTAACTAGTCACATTTGTAAATATTCTTCAGATAAGGAGAGGATGGGTTCATGTTCTAAATCCCAAATTGAACATGTTAATAGATCCACTGTGAAGGATCCACTGAAGCCTGTTTATGGCACAGAGGGAGGAGTTCCAGTTCAGGCTGTAATCCAAATCCTCAGCATAGATGGCATCCTGGAGGTGCAAACCTATAACTCCAGCTACCCAGGAAGCAGAGGCAGAAGACTGCTGAGTTTAAAGCCTGCTTGGGCAGCAGAATGAGTTCAAGGCCAGCCTGAGTGACTGAGTAGTAGATCCCTGTCTTGAAGTTAAAGTGACTGAGGGTACAGCACAGTGTTAAGGCACTTTTCCCTTGTTCTTCAGCAAATTTTCAACTCCACCTTGTCCAACCAATAAGAATCCACTTGTTCTCGAGGACCTCCAAATACATAGCTCTTTAAATCTCCCTAGGCTACCCCTTCCTCTGGTTCTTCGAACCCAGTGCATTAAAACCCCTCTCACCACTACCCCAGCTCTCTCCTTTGATGCAGTGTGTGAGGCTCTCCCTTCCAGTGCTGCTTGGAATATGATGATGACTAACTAGTGGACACCTGACACATATACTTGCAACAGACTGGTTCTTGTGGGTCTTATAACCAACCAGGGGAAGGTGAGTGATACAATGTAACTTACTGCAAGTCATACTTTCTGGTCCTATGGCTGTCACATTTAGATGTAGGAGGCCCTGTAGGTCATACTGTGAAAGGGTCATTCAACCCCCAAAGGGGTCATGACTCACAGGTTAAGAATTGCTGGTCTATAGGCTGTACCTATAAGTTTCTGGCACACCCTAGCCCCGTGGTCCAGACCCACAGTCCTTAGTCCTAAATAATCACATAGAGGCTTATATTAATTATAAGCTGTTTGGCATATGGCTCAGGCTTATTACTTGGCTTGGTACCTTTGCTTCAATGTGGCATTCTTGTCTTCCTTCCTCTGTGTCTCCACGGCATCTGCCATCCTGCTCTTCTGCTTCCCAGAATTCTCTTACTCTGCTTGCCCCGCCTACACTTCCTACTGGCCAATGAGAATTTTATTAAACCAATAAGGGCAACAAATCTTTACAGGGTACGAAAGCAGCATCCCGCAGCAATGGGAAGAAGGTCTACCCTGAATGCCAGCTCTAGAACTGAGCCTATTCTGAAATATTTTCTATCTTTCCTGCCGATCTTTCAGAATTACAAACAAACAAACATCCACTTGGGGTTTTACACTCAAAAGATTCTATTTTGGTATCAAGCTATATGTCTTATAATAATTCTCATGACTATGGTAGTCTTAGTAAACTGGACAATCAGATCTTTCCATGCTCAATAATTAACTACATTTGAGAGAGATACTGACCACGGTATAAGGTGACAGAATCCAGAGTTGGAACCCACAGAGATGAGAGAGGGATTAAGAATAAAATGTAAAGTCAATTCAAAGCTGGAAGAAGAAAAATGGACAAACCACTTTTTTCCAGCAAATATATTTTAGGCTGTAAGAGATGAAACTAACTTAAAGTATTTCAACAACAAAGAAAATGTATAAATGTATTGATCTGTAGAGCAGAGATCTGGCAAGTTAATACAATTTCTGCAATAGTGTATAGTGGGCTCTGAGTGTCTCACTTCTATTCTCTTGGACATGTGTTTGAACTTTTAGTCAGGCTGCTCTCACATTTATGAACTAAATTAGTCAGCCATGCTCTAGTGAACTTATCACCACAGCTGGGGATTACTATAGTATGACTGACACAAGGCAATCATGTCTTGCCTCTCGATAAGGTGCAGTGGTTCGGTGCCAGCAGAGAGAGGGCCTCACAGGAGTGAAGCTTGCCTTAGATGGTGATTATATCCTTCCTGTGTTTCTGGTACCCAAGAATAGCTCCTTAGAAGATTTTGTGACAGTCACTTCCTGGTTTTAATTATTCAGAAAAGTTCAGAGATGTGTATAACATGTGACAGCTTATGACAGCAAATCACCACTCTAGGATAAGAAAAATAGGCATTCAGGGTTGTTGTTTTTGTTTTTTTCTTCAAGTAACACATGAACTATTTAGTAAATTTCTGCTCTTAAAGACCAAACAGAACACCAAACATTTCATTAAATAAAATAGCTCATTTCCTAAGAACTGCACAGTGCAGAGTGACAAGATGTTCTGGTACTGACTGGTTCTTTGATATGTGAACAGGAAGTAACATACTAATGTTGAATAGGGAGGGAGGGAAGGGTCAGAGCCCTTGAGAGGATGCATTGTATAACTTATCAAGACCACAGTGTAAATAACATGTGCTTTGTTGTCATTTGTATCAGGAAATTTTCTCTGGAAACTTCCATTAGTAAATACAGACTGTAAATACTCAATGGGTGTTCACTAGATTCAAGCATTTACAGAACTGATGAGTATTGTGGCAAGCAGGGAGGGCAGTTTAACAGACAGAACAGCTTCCTCAGCATTCTCCATGCCCAGGAATACAGTTGACGACATCCAAGAGAAGGGAATGTCAGTCCATAGCTGGGGTGGTGTGACTCAGGAACATTAATGTCCCCAGGAACACCTCCTAATGGTGAGGTGTAATCATGCATCATGGTGTCTCACAGAGGGCCTGAGCAGACTGAGCCGTTTCCTGTATGAGTTACACCCCTCCTTCTTTCTCTTTCCCACAATCGGAGCAGTGGTTCTTGGGCTTCTCTCCTGATCACCCTTCCTCAGCTTGTGTGGTTGCCTCATGACCTCCTAACCAGCTTCTGGAGAGCAGCACCTTCCCGGTACCACCCTCCCTTCTTTCCTGGCTGAGAGACTGAAGACTTTGGAGATAGGCAGGCTGTTCCCTTCCGAGCTGCTATTATTAAGCACTCCAACGAAAGCAACACAAGAGAGAGACTGTGCATTTCAGGTCACAGTGCAAGGCCACAGTCCATCATGGTGGGAGGGAAGTCGCAGCAGGAGCCTGAATCACGTGAACCCACAAGCTGGGGTCAGAGTAATGGATACTTGTGCTCAACTTGCTTCCTCTTTCTATAAAGTCTAGGAACCCAGCCCATGGAACAGTGCTGGCATTTTTAGTGTGGGTCTTCCCATTTCAATGAACCTAACCAATTCAGCCCCTCACAGGCATGTCCAGAGGACTGTCTCACAGGTGAATGCAGGTCCTGTCAAGATGACAATCAACGCTAACCATTCTATGCGATAACCCCTGCCCCTGGATCTAAAGTATTCCTGGGACATGCCAAACATGGCAATCTTGTTTCCAGCTTTTCCTATCATGCTTTCAGCTGTGTGGAAGTGATATGGACACTGTGAACAGTTTAATAAAAACAAAAAACTGCTATTATACTCATAAAAGTCATAGATGCTAGCATTCTTTTTCTGCATTGAATATGGTCATGGTGTCTGGAACATCAGCAAAGATATCCACAGCAACACTGTGCTGGTGCCAACACTGGTGACTCATTGAACCAATGATAACATGGCCCATCTCTGACATTGCTTCTTACGGGATAAATTTGAGTCATTTTTTTCATAATATTTTACTGATATTTTGACAATTTTGTATCATGTACCCCAATCTCACTCATTGTCTAGTCCTTCCATATCTGCCCTCCACCCTTGTAACCTCCTCACAAGTAAGAATAAAAAATTAAAATAAATCTTGCTATGAAAGTTGCAGTGTGTCATTGGGTGTGTTACATAGTATATCCTTTTGTCTAAATGGCTTTACTTGCAAATATTCATTGCAGTGGGTCACTGATCTGGTCCAAGGCCTCTCTGGCTTCTGCTATGCCATCAATAGGGAAGCCTCACCAAGCCTCCTCTAAGGTAGCCTGCTATTACCCTGTCATGGAGATCCTGGGCTCCAGAAGCTCCTAGGTGGGGTGAATATTGGGGTGGGCTAACTCCAAGCCCTGGATCTGGGCTGAGTAATAGCTGAGTTCATCAAACTGCCAGCTCTCCAGAACTGACCCCACCTGGGTCAGCTTCTCTAGCTGCCCGAGCAAGGGAAAGGGAAGGGTCAGCTCAGCAAGGCACTCAGTCATCAACATGTCCTCAGGCAACAGATTAGACTACAGACATCCACATGGTCGTGGGTGGTAACACGGGCCACAGCCATTGACACAGCCCCCTGCTATCATAGGGCCACAGACCCAGACATGGCCCTCAGCAGCAGCTCAGGCCCAGACATCACCATGGGCTCAGATGGCAGTGCAGGCCTCTCATTCCGTTCCAATTCTCTTCAGAGGGCATTAACTACTCTGCTTCTCTCTCTCTCTCTCTCTCTCTCTCTCTCTCTCTCTCTCTCTCTCTACCACATACTTGTTTATCACAGTGGCACCCATAGCCATGGGCCAGGCCTGTGCCCCCTGGCTCCCTTTTGCCCCAGCCCTGGCCAGGCCTGTCCTCTCTAAGTCTATTTTTGAAGTCAATTTTATTCAGATTTCTGTTGCATTCATCTAGCACTATGCAAGTTTTGAAAAAGATTGTTTTTAAAAGGAACAACTCATGACTGCTACACTAGGGACTGGAAACTCATTTATAAGATAATTAGAACCATTTTTATTAACTCTAAGTAAAAGGATATTATATATTCAAGCATAGGTTGAGTAATGAATGCAAGATTACTATGGCTTTAGTGCAAAATGTCCCAGTAGGCTCATGCATTTGTACAGTTGGTCCCCAACTAGTAGTACTATTTGGGAAAGTTCTGGAACCCAGTAGGAAGTGGGTTACTGGAGGGTAGGAGTTAACTGTTAGGACCCAGCTCTGCACTCAACCCAAGCTTCCCTACTTTCTGATTATCACCATTTAAAAAGTCACGTCACAAGCTCTTGGCACTGCAGACGAAGCCAGCACCGGTGTCAGGCCGTTCCCATCACAGTAGGCTATATCCCACAACACCAGTGCAAACAAATTCCTGTTCCTTTAAGATGTTTCTGCCAGATATCTGATCATCGTGGCAGGCAAAGTAAGGAGAACAGAAAACTGTTGCCAAGAATGGGGTCATTGTGGTGATAAAGGTGACATGTGGTTCACAGCCTTTGAGAGAAATGGAAAACACTTTGGATCTTCAGGCTCTTGAGGGTTAGGGTTAGTGAAGCTTAATGGGTCATTCTGGAGAGAGTAAGGAAGAGTGGGATGCAAGAAAGGTGGACAGTGAAAGGCTGGCTCATGAAGTTATGGAAGGCAATGAGGTCAATACCGTGAACCCACCTGAAGGCCACACCTGCCACACTACAGCAAAGAATGTGGCTGTGTTCTATGCTGTAAGTGTTCTGAAAATATGGAGGCTGAGTTAAAAACTGATGAACTAATTTATTTGGCAATGGAAATTTAAATAGGATATAGCATACAGCCTGTGACATGCTTACAACTCATGAGTTTTTTACATAGATAATACTGATGAAGAAGTAGAGCACAAAGTGTAAAAATTTTTGATTTTGCCAGGAAATTAGAGTGAGGAAATTTAAACTCATGAAGTGGCTACAGACAAAGAAGGTGTTGGAAATGCACCTGTAACTATTAAAGAGACCAATGCTGTCACTGAAAGTCTGTTGTACATACTGGAGCAATAGGAAAGATGAGCTGAGGGCAAGACCCCACCAACCAAAGGCTCTGGGGTGGTGGCTGGTGAGGGTCCCAGGTCCAGGTTCAGCCTCATAGCTGCTTAGAGGCTGCTGCCTCTGTGGTTAAAACAAAGCATGGTGGCAGTAAGGAACAGGATACATCTGCGGATGGCAGCATAACTTGACAGCCACATCCATGTAATGCTGGTTTAACACACATATAAAATGCAGGAGTTATTGGCTTGCACCAAGGTTCTAGACAGGTAATGAAGCCAGGCAATGAACAGCAGGCAATAATGTGCAGAGATCCTCCAGGAAGCCAATGTGTGAAAATTTGAAGGTGAACCCAAAGCTGCAATGGGGCTACAAAATTGAAGAAGCAAAGAACATGGAAGAGCAAATAGCATGGAGGAAAACTAGCCCTAGTGAGAAGCAACAGTGCAGTGCAGTGCAGGCTCACTCATGGCAATGAGAGCTTAGACAGTGTAACCAGGAACCCTCAGCACTGGACACAAAGCAACAGCTTAGCATTTGCCCAGTTGGATTTGATTTGCTTTAGCCCTGTATTCCTCTGCTGTCCTGTTTCTCCTTTGGGGTAGGAATGTTTGTTTACTATGTACCATAGTATATTGAAGGTATTTTATAGGGTGGGATCATAGTTAAGAGACTGCCTTGAGTCTCAGATGAGTTTTTAGACTTTAGCCTTTCAAATAATGTTGAGACAAGACTACAAAGACTTTTGAAGTTGTGAAATGAATGTATTTTGCATGATGAGATGGCTGAGGGTGTAGACGAACACTGTAGTTGGAGAAGTAAATGGCCATCATAGGTTCATGTATTTGAACACTTGGTTCCTAGAATATAGCATAGCTTTTGGACATTGTGGAGCCTTTAGGAGGTAGAATCCAATTAGAGAAAGTGATCTTCTGGTCACTACCACATAACAAGCCTTCTCACAAGCCAGTCCCAGGTGCTATGCCTTCCCTGTCATGGTAAACCATAGCACCGTAAACCACAAGCCAAGGTAAATCCTTCATTCTTTATGTTGCTTCGCCATGGCAATGAGCAATCCAGTTAGGAGAGACATTCAAGTACTGTGGGGCATTTGAAAGGAAGGGGCTCTTCTGGTCTGTGAAACCTTAACTTTCTGGCATTTTCTTCCTGTAGAGAGGTAAGAACATAAAAGTAGCATGCAGCAGCTATGCAGCAGTAATGTCAATAAGGTTCGTAGAAGAAAAGACAGAAATGGGCCTTGGGAAGACTGAATATGGTGAAAGCAAAGGCATCAGCATCTGTATATAGAGTGGGATTGTGTGATGCAGAAAGACAACACATAACTCTTCCTCTCTGAACATGAATGGCCTGGTGCCCCCAAATTAAAGAGGACTGCAGCCACAAACCGTGGGTTTGATTAGGTTGGACACAGACACACACACAGGGCTGTTGTAGAAGAACAACACAGAGAAACTGTTGTGTCTGGATGCTGCTGGTCCTGCTTTAAAACCTGGTAGGAGTCTTCAGATCAGCTCAATGGATAATGACAAAGTGTTGACTTTGATGACACCACTCCAGGAGGATAAGACTGGGATGTCATCAGGTGTGGTGTCAAATGACACACTGAAAACAAAGTGAGGAGTCTGATGTGGCAGACAGTAGGCTCCCACCCCCAGAGCAGCTGTTGTTACTGCTTGGCATCCACATCAACTAATTCATTAGTTATTCCAGAGCAAAACACTGCGAACCTTATTCATGTCTTTTTTTTTCCTTCTTCTTTATTTATTTTGTATTTATCAAGAAAAACAGTAAAATGAATTTAAAATGCTGATAAGTTAACAATAACTATGAAGAAGATATTCATGTGTTTTTAATAAAGAAACCAAAACAGGGAGAAGCTAAAGAAAACAAGAGATCTTTTTAGTTGTGAGATAAACAAATGTTACAACCAGTCAGAATGACATTGTTCTACAGCATGAAAAACTATATAGTTCCCGCTACCTTTAATCACGATCATTTTCTATGTTAATCACAACCTAAAAACAGGAACAAAAAACCTACTGACATCTATATCTTATAATGCGGTATGTGGCCTGTTAGCTCACTGAAGCCTCACTAAAACCCTAGCAGCTGGAAAAGTTCAAATAAAAGCCTCACTCTTTCACAAACTAAGAGCTTGAGAACCACCCAAGTCAAACGACTGACCAAAGCGCACCTGGCTGACAAGGGTCAGAAACGGAAAGCAAGCTCTCACTCTCTGGTACCCACAGTCCCAAGTAGATCTGAGGCACAAGAAATCAGTCTGGTGGCCAACTCTGGTTAGTGATCCACTTTCTCACTGACCAATTACTTCCTCAAGGATGACCACACACCAGGCCCTGTGATATGTGTCCAATCCTTAGAAAAAGAAAGGCTTTTGTCTCAAGGGCTTGCGGTGACTAAGAAACAGTTTGAACCTAGCCCTTACTCTATTTCACTGCTGTTCTTTTTGGACCTGTCTTTCTGTTTTATGGGGTTGTTTTCTTTTCATCAGACTAGCTCCACAACACTTAACTAAATCAGTTGTACATCCCATTGTGAACTGATCATCACTGCTCAAAATACCTCAATTTTATTGACATAAGTCAATCATGGGGTAGTGGGTGATATTTTTTTCCTAATCAGGATTTAATTTCACTTTTTAAAAGTTTACGACCTTCATATCTATGCAAAACACTCCCCCAAAACATTTTATTTATTTATTTAACATAGTTTTATTAAGTAGATCAGAAGAATAAGGTGATTCAAAGAAATGAACAAAAGAGGCTAGTGAGAGAGCCTAGGAACCACCCCAGAAGCTCTGCAATTGTTATAATAGAACTTTCAAATACAGTAGTATCTATGCTACTTCATTCAGTACCTGTGTATTTGTCATTTGAAATGTGGCTTGTATGCCTGAAGAACAAAATTTCACATTTTGTTCTGTTTTAATGACTGAACAGCCATGTGGATCTGGTGGCTCTCACACTGAGCCCAAAGGTTCTCTATGGTAACTGGAGAAGGAAACAACTGAACATGTTCTGTATGGAAGATCAGGGTGAGCCATGGCTTCTATTTGTACAGAGGAGCAAATACATTTTCTAAGCAGCCAGCACTTCAGTTCCTTCTGTGAAAAGAAGTATACCTGGAAGTCCACCGTGGTGAGCTCACTGGTGCAGCAGTGAGGCTTCTGAAAACAGGTGTCATGCTACTATTACAGCGCGCTGAAGGCAGGCACTACGATCATCTGATGAGAACATTTCCACTCACTGCTGCATGTTTAGCACCACGTTGAAGCATTAAAAGAGACTTGTTTGAGCCAGGCACTGCAAAAGTCACCTACCCTCCCAGTACTCTCAGCAGACAGAGGCAGGAGGACCAAGTTCAAGGCCATCTTCAGATATTTATCAAGTTTGAGGCCAGTCTGAGCTACTTGAGACCCTGTCCCAAATGAACAATGTAAAGCAAAACAAACAAAACTCCATCCCAAACAGAATGGAAGCAGGAGGAGAACTGTGGGGATCTAAATGCAGAGAAGGGCAGGAGCAGACCCTGAGGTAGGCTCTGTGTGTGTTCTGGGTAAACCACAGGTGCTGATCCCAGGATATGCAGCACAGGAGAGGTCAGAGCAAAGAGAGTGGAAGCTGGCCCTTCCATCAGTTATTTCAATCCACGACATCAAAAGCAAATGTTTCTGTGAACAAATTCTGGTTGAAATAAAGAAACCAAGGCTCATGGCATCCAGAATGAGGTGAGAAGTTTCAGGAACACAAAGAAGAGACTCCATTCTCAGGGTGGGGGCTGCATTAAAATTAGAAGGGTCTTAGAAAGCACAGAGCTCATGATAGGCTAGATAAAAATCTGAAAGCCAACACAGCAAACAAGAGTGAATTGTACAGAATTCCAGCCATGGCTTCCAGCTGGAGTGAGAGGAATCAGAATCTACAACCAAAAGGTAAGGCAGATGCCCTGGTGAAGGGATACAGATAGCCCAACCTACAGTTCTCTCCAGCAATGAGTCCACTGGACCACCTGGGTAAGGCAATGACTTCACCAGTGGAATGGGTCAGCAGGAGAGAGGAAGTCACATTTCATCACTCCCAGTGGTACCACGGGGAGAGAGAGAGAGAGAGAGAGAGAGAGAGAGAGAGAGAGAGAGAGAGAGAGAGAGAACCTATTGTTTAAGACAGAGCTATACTGTGGGATAGCAATTAAGGATCCTGGAGTCAGCCAGCCTGGGAGACAGCTGGGCAGTGGTAGAGAGCAAGAGATCTACATCAACACATGTGGCAGGATGCTGAGCTTGCGACAAAGGTATCCTGGACTTAGCTCCAACCTTGGTGGCAAGGAGTCAGTCCATTACCCAAGCCTGATGTCCAAGGTTGGCACAATCTCCACAGCTACCTCTGATGCAAGACTCTGAAAGCTACACTGGGAATTCTGAAGCACCCATAGGGTACTTGACTGACCCAGCCTCATCTCTCAAGCAGCTTATCGGGCAGTGGAAACAGTGTGATCATTAGACCCTCTATATAGATCTCAGCACTAGACTTATACCCCCTCCCCCACTCCACATTCAGGATGACCACTAGCTATAAAATTAATCACTTCATAAGGCATGATTTTTGGAGTCTTGGAGCAAGGGCAAACTTTCACTGGCCCATAGACTGCAAAGCTAAGTGTGGCCAGTCGAGGCTCCTGCTACACAAAGACAGCTTTATCAGCACCAGCCTAAACAGCAGGAAAGACAGAGTCCTAAAGGAACTGCCTCCACCTGACAGGCTCCATTTCAGAGGCAGTTACTGCCTTACTGTATATATTCTACACTTCTTAGCTACATTTTTCTTCCTTTCTACTAAAAGTTAGTAAGATTATCACTGTATCTTATTGTTTAAAGGCTTTTGTTTTATTTTTATTCCTCTTCCAATATTTATTTCATGCATTTTCTTCTTTGTTGGACAGTCAGATGTCTTTAAAAAAAACCTGCCCTGTGCCCTCCCTCTTCACAGCACTCATTCCCCTCTGTCATCTTTCCTTATTTTCATTTATTAAGTCTGGTTCTCCCTTCATCTCCTCCTTCCTTTACCCTCTATTGCTCTTTGCCCATACAGTACTTTTACAGCATCCCAGGGTTTGAGTATACCCCTACATGTCCATGTGTTAGAAACTTCAGTCTTCATTTGATAGTTTTTGGAGGGGGAGCCTAGTGCAGAGATAAGCTCATGGGGGCAAGTAGCATCCTCCTGAGAAACTTTATGCCCATGTCATAGGAATGGGTTCAGTCTTGTGGGAGTCTGGCTCTGTGCTGACTACACTGATATCAACTTGATACAAAGTAAAGTCATACGAGAGGAGAGAATCTCAATTAAGAAAATGCCTCCTCGATAAGACTGGGAAGTAGGAAAGTCTACACAGCATTTTTCTTAATTATCAATTGATGTGGGAGGGCCCAGCCCATTGTGGGTGGTGCTGTCTCTGGCTGGTGGTTTTTAGATTCTATGAGAAAGGAGGATGAACATGTGGTGGGAATGTGACTGAATTCTGTAAATAAAGGACTGTTTTGGCCTGTGTAGAGCACCATAGAAGTGGGTGGAGGATTCAAAGGAGGGCAGAATCAGACAGGCTCTATCCAGCCACCAAAGAAGAAACATGTAGGATTACAGGTAGAGGCCATGGGCCACAGCTACGTGGCCAGATAAATTAATAAAAATAAGTTAAATTAAGATAAAAGTGCTAGCTAAAAATGTGCCTAAGACATAGGCCAAACAAGATGAAATTAATATAAGCATATAAGTCATTGGGGGGGGGAAGTGGCCACAGACAAGTCAGGTCACTACAACAGATGGCATCCCAATGTGGGGCCCAAACACCTGCATAAAGAAAAAAAAAGCTTAAAAAACATTCTATAGCATAAAAACAGAGCCAAAAGCAACTTTTAAATCATATATCTAAAATGAGTCAGAGTACAAAGACACCACAGTGTTTGGGCTTAAATTTAAATATGGTCGGTCCACAACATGCAGCTTAATGATAATTCCTAAAACTCACAGAAGACTTGGTATAAGTGTAATTGATTTAAGGTTTCTTCTTATATTAAACATAAAGAAAACAGAGTCGAAGACAATTTTGAGGTAGCAGCATTTTATTGTGTCCACTCTATAAGCATGGCTCTGGCACCTCTGCCATGTTGAAAAGCTGCCAAGTGGGGCGGAGTCAGTGCTAACATTTTAAAAGCTCTTCTGGTTAAAAAATGATTAAAGAGTCTCAATAAAACAGATTTAGACTCACAAAACCTATTTTTTAAGATAAAGGCCACCACAGACAAGTCAAACCTCTGACCCAAACAAAGTCAAAAATCCATTTACAACATGAACAAACAAACCATGGGGAGCAAACCAGGAAGCAGCACCCCTCCACTGCTTCTACATCAGCTCTTGTCTCCGAGTCCCTGCCCTGTTTGAATTTCTGTCCTGATTTTCTTCACTGATGAACAGCAATATGGACAAATAAGCCCTTTCTCCTCAATTTGCTCTTTTGGTCATGGTGTTTTGTTAGGGCAATTAGAATTCCTAACTAAAGAGGCTCTAGCCAGCCTGAACATGGCAAAAATGGTTCTGGCACGCTTTACCCTCTTCCATTCCCTCTTCCTTCCTAAAAACACCTGTTAGATTACAGTCATAAAGCTAGTCTCCAAGGTCTATTCCCTTGTTTGGCCACTTCCTCCTCCTAAGGCTGACCACACATACATGCTTATGCACATGTATGTGTGAACGTTTGCGTCAATGACCTAAAACTTTTCTCAAAAAGCCTTGCACATATTACTTTCTGAAGGCTTGGATCCCAGCTAATACAACTATTGGGAGATGTCTGGATGGCTAGGAAGTGGAACACAGTAGAACAAAGTTGGGAATTGAGGGATACCATTAATGGAGATGCTGGTACCCCTTTCCTTTCTCTCTCTTTGGCTACCAGCTGCCACAGGGTAAGCAACTTCCTCCTTCACATTCTCCTTGTTAGGAAATACTTCCTGGTCACAGGTCCAAAGATAATAGAGCAATAGAGCTTGGGTACCACAGAGGAGACCTTTAAAACCAGAGGCTAGTGTCAGTCTGTCCATCTCTGCTCATTATCTTAGGGTTTTGGCACAGTACTGGAAATCATCCTCTCTCACACACTCTCTCTCTTTCTCATATATACAGAAAGACCGAAAGACAGAAATAACACACACACTCACACACACACACACAGAAATTCCTAGAAGCAAATATACCATAATCTTACTGAAATTATAGATGATTTTAGTTTTTTCCTATGTTATTTTTTCTGAGTTATTTATATTATAATAAATTTAAATTAATCTGATTTATACATTCATTTATTTTTTGATGTATTTTAGCCTTATTATATAATATCCAAACAAAGATTTCTTGCTAAAACTCCCACTCTAAAAACTATATGTCAATTTATGTATTAGAGATATGAGGTGAAATTGTACTTGTTCATCTCCTTCTTAAACAAGATGGAAAAGTTCTTCATGGGTAGCCCAAATGGTCTCCAGTTCCTTCCACCAATGCTGAAAGAAAATGGGTCCAAGAAAGTCCTACTTTGGCACAATGAGGCTTGATGCTTAAGAGGTTCATCCTCTTATAGACACATACACACACACACACACATACACACACACACACACACCTGGATATGCCCTCTCTACCCACAAACCAGCATACCAGGTTGAGCAAAGTAGCTGGCTCTGAGGCCCTGGAGGTCAGCCACATACAAACCTAACTGTCCCAAGGAATCATGTGATGTCACCTTGGCACTTTCATTCCAAGAAACTACAATGTAAGAACACTCTGGCCATTCTCTTGTTCTTCCTCTATTTTTCTTGATTTCTTCTGGGAAGACATTCTGGGATTCTAAAATTCTACCTATTTCTTTAAATATGGACTTACATCTGAAGACTGCCAAGCTTGTGAGTAGACATGGAGCAGCAGACATCTTGGAAGGCGTAAGTAATGTGAACAGGGCTTGCCAACAGATAGCTGTCTGCTGGTTATGTGGGAAACCAAGACATGTAAGGTACTAATAAATGAGAAGACACTGGCAGGCAACACAGAAGTTGATCTGAAAGACTCAAGCCTGACCTCCCTCCCTTTGCCACCCATGAGTTCTTGAGAGGGGAGGGGGAAAGGTAGGTGAATGGCCTGGAGCTGCTGCTTCCCATAATGCTGGGATTGCCAGGCATTAGCTTGTTTGGAAATGTAA
This sequence comes from Sigmodon hispidus, assembly GCA_004025045.1. Classification (NCBI taxonomy): domain Eukaryota; kingdom Metazoa; phylum Chordata; class Mammalia; order Rodentia; family Cricetidae; genus Sigmodon; species Sigmodon hispidus. Next base: position 132,822 of record PVIH01003926.1, read on the forward strand.
ATTTCTGTTCTCTGACAAGAAGCTTCTCATCTAACTCCAGTTTCTGTGTACAAGACCAGCTCAGCTCACACCCAGTGAGCTTGAACAAAATTTAATTGGCACCATCACCCAAGTCATTTTGGTCCTTATACCAAAGGTTCCAATTGTGGATGTTTAATTAGTCTTCTGACCATCTATATCAATCTCGAGAATGACCCAAATAATCTGATCAGCTACAGTATAACCCAGTCACAATTCACATCAGACCATCTGGTGACTCTGTCTCCTCCAAGGGTAGCCCAGGAAGACCATCTGCTTTAATGTTCTGTATGTCCTGCCTAGAGAGGTAAGAGCTGAGGCCTGCCACACACCAGCAAGCCTTTCAGTGCCTCTGCATGAACCAACGACATTCTGAGATTCACTGTAGATCAGCTGCTCTCAAACTGGCAGAACCTACTTTGCATTCTCAGTGAACATGTTGAAATATTCCAAGTGAAAATTAAACTTTATGGGTGCTGTAACCTTGGCCACTTATTGCAGCTGGTCCCGTAATTGCCTGATGTTGCAGAATGTAGCCAAGTATCCTCTGGCTCCTCCTCTACTTCTTCAACTATTACCTATCCAACTACTGATTAAACCCCTTGCTGTTTCCTTGAACTATGTCTTTGGCTAGTGCTTTTAGTAGAAAAGCCCTTCTTCACACAGACTTCCTAAGATGCCCCTCACTATGGAATAGGAGTGTATCAGAATGACTGTTTGCCCCATATTTCAGTCTATCATTCTGGTCACAAGTACTTAGACAAACTCCCCTTCCCACCCCCAATCTTGATAATTCAGGCTTTTTCTAAATTTCAATTTTTTTTTGAAATAGCAGAATAAGTAGAATCATGTAAGGTTTAATAAAAGTAGCCTTGGAATTTCCTACGATTACAGCAAGGTACACTGGTGAGCAGTGTAGCGGTGCCAGCTTCCACCCAGGACTTGTTTCCAAAGAGGAGTTTGTCATAGCAACATCCCACTTCTCTGGCACCATCTCTATTGCATCTTAATCGTTTGCACTGCTCTAACAAAATTAAGTCCTGGTAGTGCAGAACAAAGAGAAAGTCCTTTTCTCACAGATCTGGTGGTTAAGAAGTTCAAGATCACCGTCCTGGTGCGTTTGGTGTTCCACACCCTGGTCGCATTCTGCAAAGGAATGAATATTATGTCTTCACAGGTAGAAAAAAGTGAAAGAAAATAATCCCTCTGATTGTTTACTCCAGCTTTTCTGTAAAGTAGTAATGCAAGAACTCAATGGAATATTAGCACAAAGTGTGTGTGTGTATGTGTGTGTGTGTGTGTGTGTGCACACGTGCACGCACACGCTATTCAAATTATTAACTGTATCTTTGTGCAGTGTGACTTATTTAGGCTAAACTAAAGGTGTCAGAAATGATTGTGTATAGATCTGTGCCTAGGCTTGAGAAAAACACAAATTCTTCTACTTGCTCTTTTGTATGTCTTTGGCTTTGCCATGAAAATGATATGCTTGCCTGTATCCTCTATCCCAGGATAACAGCCTATGCCTGCATCAGAGTACATATCCAACCCAAGTTGGGGCAAAGTGATCCCGGAGAGGACCAAAGAAATCCACATATATATACATCACAGTAATAGATACTTCTTGCTTTAGCTCCTGAGGTTTTGGGTGACTTATAACTCAATCGAGGCTGATAGATACAAAAAGAAGACTTAGATCCTCAGAATTTAAGTTTGTGACTCAATTTCAGATTGCTGTAACTTGTAACAGCTCCAAATTACTACACCTCTGTCCAACCAAATCCTGAGCCAAATGGCCGTATTTAGGGGAACTAAATCTCTTTGTGCTAAAGGAAGCTTCCAGGAGGACAGTTGCCACTGATGGCCATCTGTCCAGGACACACAGGAGCAGTTCAGTAGTAAAACTACATCTCTTTGTACTACTGGGTATTAAACACATCACTTGGCGCCAAATGTGATGTCAGCAATCCAGCAAATGAGGTGATAATGGAATAAAAACGCTGTCCTCATGTCTTCTTTCTTCTCTCCACTGACTGCATCCTTGGTGACATGCTCTTCCCACAGCATAGCTTTCATCAGTAGCAATGTGTGACCTCTGGATACTTACTGTCTTCATAGAAGACTGCCTGTCTGTGTAAGCTGGCACCAGATCCTTTTCTATCCAGGAAATGGGTGCTTTGTATCTCTGGACCCTCAGTGTCCAGTAAGAACTCAAACCATGTCCTGTGTGCTCCAAGGGTTCCCTATTGGGGTCCTCCACATGTTTTCAAAATACAGACAAGCCACATTCTCTGAGTCTTCTTTATCCCCACTTTTGTTTACTCTTTCTGAGAATGACTTCCCTTCAGGAAAGCGTCTGTGATGATTATATCCTGCTTTCACTGCTACTATGAGGTTTTGAAATAATACCTAAAAATGGATTTCATAGTGCTTTGAGGGAATTAACTACTCCATCATTGGGCAGTCAGTATTCAGTTTTTAAAGATAAAGACATTTTGGCTCTTTGGATGCCTGAGGTGATGGTATTTTAGATAGGTAGGTAGATAGATAGATAGATAGATAGATAGATAGATAGATAGAATATATAGACAATATAGATAGAGACAGATATATATGATGTATATTCTGTGCATGAGGGGATTGATATTCATGCACATGGATATCAGAGGGTAATTTGCAGAAGTCAGTTCTCTTCTGCTGGTAGATTCCTGAGTTTTAACACAAATCTTCAGACCCAGTGGCCTTTTATTCACTGAATCTTCTCATCAGCTGACTTTATTTTTAAGAAATTTTTTGAGTATGTGTATATGCTCTCTCTCTCTCTCTCTCTCTCTCTCTCTCTCTCTCTGTGTGTGTGTGTGTGTGTGTGTCCATATGTGTATGTAAGGATGTGAGTATACACATCACACATGTGAAGGTCATAGAACAAACTCAAGTGTCAGTTTCACCTTCTACCTTGTTCACGGAAAGATTTCTCTTGGTCATGCAGCAGGCCAGCTGGCTAGTGAGTTTCCAGGAGACTGTATCCACCTCTGTAGCTGTATCTACTTCTGTATCTGTATCTGTATCCACCTCTGTATTTGTATCCACCTCTGTTTCTATATCTGTATCCACTTCTGTATCTATATCTGTATTCATCTTTTTATCTCTTTCTCTATCCATCTCTGTATATGTGTCTGTATCCATCTCTCATCTCAGTGTTGGAGGGCTGGGACTGAAAACATGCACCATGTATGTACTAACCCAGCCACCTAGGTAAACTGTATAAAACAACCACACTAGTTTCTAGGACATTGTAGCTTCTCCGTCGGAGATTTGCCAGTCCCAGGTTTGCTATGTGTTTATGTGTTTGTCCTTTCTTCATTTCCTCTCTGCTCTAATTAGGTCAGTCCTTGAAGCTATACAGGACGCAGCAGGATATAATACTAAACCAACCCCTAGTGACTTATTATTATACCAGTAGATCAATGCATCTCTCAGTCCTTATCTAAAATGCTTCTATATCCAGGAGATAGTGATTAACACAGTGACTCATAACTATCCAAGGCTCAGAGGAGAAGTGTGATGGTTTGAGTGAGAATGGATCCCACAGGCACACCTATTTGAATGCTTTACCAGAGTTGCACTGTTTGAAAGGATTAGAAGGTGTGTCCTTACTGGAGTAGGTGTGGTATTGTAGGAGGAAGTATGATACTAGAGGTTGGTTTTGAGAATTCAAAAGGCCAAATCAGGCTCTCTCTCTCTCTCTCTCTCTCTCTCTCTCTCTCTCTCTCTCTCTCTCACACACACACACACACACACACACACACACACACACACACACCATGAATATAGCTCTTAACTGCTTCTCTAGTGTCATATATGCTGCCATGCTCCCTGACATGATGATAATGGACTAAGCCTTTGAAACTGTAAACACTCTGCAACAATTAGAGATCCACAGACCCCTGGCCCACAGCTGCTGAGTAAGAGCTGACCAAGAGTGAACTGAGGAAGAATTGGCAAATGCCAGTTCAAGAATACATATAACAACATAAAAAACAACAAGGCACTACCAGAAGAAGCTGGTGATTCTACAACACCTGAGCATGGCAATGAAGAGGAAGCAGAAGGAAGCAATCTTAAAAACAACTTTATGAAGATAATAGAAGCCTTTAAAAGAGGATATAAAAATTCTTTTAAAGAAATAGAAGAAAATACAAACAAAAATAAGAAGGAGATTAACAAATCCCTGAAAGGAAATAAAGACAACCAAGAAAACAAAACAAACAGATGAAGGAAACATTCCAGGAATTAAAAATTAAAATAGAACCAATAAAGAAGGCACAAACCAAGGCAATGCTGGAAATGGAAAACCTGAAGAAATAAACCGAAACTACAGATGCAATCATAACCAACAGAATGTAAGAGATGAAAGAGAGAATCTCTGGATGGGGAAGATTCAATAGTGAAAATAAATATATCAGTCAAAGAAAACACTAAAACCAAAAAAATTGTAACACAAAACATCCAGGAAATTTGGGACACCATGAAAAGACCAAACCTGAGAATAATTGGAATTGAAGAAGAAGAATGCTAGATCAAAGGCACAGAAAATATATTCAAGAAAATCATAGAAGAAAACTTTCCCAACCTAAAGAAGGAAATGTCTATAAAAATACAAGAAGCTTACAGAACACCAAGTAGACTAACCCTCCCCCCAAAAAAGGTCTGCCTGTCACATAATAGTCAAGCCAGTAAACCAAGAGAAGAAAGGAAAAACACTAACAACAACAAAGGAAAAAGGCCAAGTTACCTTTAAAGGCAGACCCATCAGAATAACACCAGATTACTCAATGGAAACAATGAAAGCAAGAAGGTCCTCGTCAGATGTTATACAGACTAAAAGAGCATGACTGCCAACTCAAGACTACTATATCTTGAACAACAAAACTATCAATTACCATAGATGGAGTAAACAAGATATTTATGACAATACCAGATTTAAACAATATCCACAAATCTGGCCCTTCAAAAAGCACTAGAGGGAAAACTCCAACCTAAGGAAACAAGATACATCCATGAAACCATAAGCAATCAATAACCCCACAGAAGAAAAACCCAAAGAAAAAACCACACACATATCACCACCAAATAAACCAGGAAATAACAATCATTGGTTATAAATATCAATGGACTCAGCTTACCTATAAAAAAGACACACCTTAATATGATGGATACAAAAACAGAATCCATCCTTCTGCTGCATACAAGAGACACATCTCAACTTCAAAGACAGACACAGGCTCAGAGTAAAGGGTTGGGAAAAGACTTTCTAATCAAATGGACCTTAGAAACAAGTGATATAGCCATCCTAATATCTAGCAAAAAAAAATTCAAACTAAAATCAGTTAAAAGTATCCAGAATAGATATTACTTATTCATCTTGGGAAAAATCCACCAAGATGAAGTCTTAATCCTGAACATTTATGCACCCAACACAAGGGCACCTACATATGAAAGAAAAAAACCCACTCCTAACCTTAAACCTCACATCAAACACCACACACTTAATAGTGGAAGACTTATACTTCACTTTCACCCTTAGATAGATCAACCAGACAGAAACTCAACAGAGAAATAAGGGATCTAACAGATGTTATGAGCCAAATGGACCTAATAGATATATACAGAACTTTCCACCCAAACATAAAAGAATATACCTATTTTGCAGCACCTCATGGAACTTTCTCTAAAACTGACCACATACGTGGTCATAAAGCAAATATCAATAGATACAAAAAAATGGGAATAACCCCTTGTATCATATCAGACCACCATGGTCTAAAGTTAGAGTTCAACAACAACAAAAATCACAAAAAGCCTATAAATTCATGGAAACTGAATATCTGCCAGTTGAACCACCTCTAGGTCAAGGAAGAAATTAAGAAATCAGACTTCCTAAAATTCAATAAAAATGAATCCACAACATACCCAAACTTATGGGACACAATGAAAGCAGTGCTAAGAGGAAAGTTCATAGCACTAAGTGCCTACATAAAGAATTTGGAGAAATCTCACTTAAGTGACTTAATATCACAGCAAAAAGCTTTGGAACAAAAAGGAGAAAACTCACTCAGGAGAAGGCAGGAAATAATGAAACTTGGACCTAAATTCAGTAAAATTGAAAGAAAGAACAATACAAACGACCAATAAAGTGAAGAGTTGGTTCTTTGAAAAAAATCAACATAATAGACAAACCCTTGTCCAAACTAACCAAAAGACAGAGAGAGAGTATCCAAATTAACAAAATCAAAAATGAAAAGGGGGACATAACAACAGACACCAATGAAATGCAGAAAATCATTAGGTCATACTTTGAAAATTTTTGCTTTTTACCCTACTCCTGGCCATGCTGTTGACTCTGTGCTTTCTAAACCCCTCCCCTGAGGGAGGTGTTAGGACCCTGAACAATAGCAATATCTTATGTAATAAACTGAAGAGTCCATATTATTTTGTCTGTATTTTTATGCTTTCTTTTCAACATTGCAGTCTAATGCACACTTCTGCAGTATACAAGATGCTTCAAGGCATTCACATATTGAACCAATATTTGGCCCCAAAGATACTTTTCAGCTCTATAACCATGCTTTTAAGTTTAGTTTGACTTCAGGATGGCCATGTATTCATGCAGGGTTGAAGAATGTCCAATTGCAAATACAAAATGAAGAGTGTATACTTTAAAGCATAACTCCCTCATGTTAGTCCTTCATCAAAATAGACACCTTGGTTGGTCATGGTTTTTATTACCTGGTAGAGTAAGACCAACACTTTTACTCTCCTAAGGGCCTTGCCCATTAAGAAGTCTGTCTGGACTGAAATGCTTCAATTTTCCATTATCTTTTAACTATAGGACAAGATAATGCTAAGAGAATCCCTGAAAGGCCTGCTTATTCAAGACACAGTCTTCCTGAGTCCACTGTAGAGTTTCCCTTAGGTCAATGGGACTGGCCACTGTAACAGCCAACAGTTACTCTTCTTTGCCTACTGGTTCAGAAGCTTAAGGATCCCAGAGTGTTCAAACAGAAACCTTTGCTCAATAAGATGTAAAAGCATTACTATATTTAAAACTAAGTCATCTTGGACAAGAAAATATGCATTGGCTACTTTTCTTACTGGAACAAAATATACAGTGACAGGAAGGAAAAGATTATTTGGGCCTAAGGTTGAGAGTCCACCATGGGTAGGAAGGTGTACAGACAGGCATGTGAAGCACCTACAGTCAAAAAGCAGAGAATGCTGTACTCTATTCCTTTGTATTCAGCCAAGGATTACAACTCATCAATTATGCCACCTACATTAGTCTTTCCTCCCTAATTAAACTTTCTAGAAAACTCTCCTAAAATATGCCTAGAAGTGGTCCTCAAACCAGTCACATCGACAGTGATTATTAAACCATCCCAGAGCACCAGACTGTAGAAAGGGTAAACAAAGCATGCCAGCAGTTATGAGGGGTGACTGCTGCCACTCCCATACCCAGTCCTTGGTTCCTGGGTTCCTGGCTATGCAATTCAAGCCCAGATACCCTTTCTATAGCTTTGTTCTAGCCTTGCAAAAATATTCCTATCTAGTTGATATCATAGCTGAGTCTTTTAAAAGTCATACCATAGTGAGGCCTTAACCTAATGCAGAACCTTCCCTTGCCTGGGTACAACTCAAAACTAGCATGTTTTGAGTCACTGGGTAGATGGGCTAGACTAATAGATCAGACTTAGGAACATATTGCCTCCCACAGCTACAGAAGCCCAATAAACATTATGCTTCTTTTTTGGACTGTAAGAAGGAGACACAGAAACTTATCTTTCACCACAGAAGAGATAACTCAACATTGCTCACACCACTAGCACTGGAGGTTTACTCACCAAGATGAATCTGGTACCACCCACTACTGGATGTGCAATCATGCTAGTAGCAGAGAACAAACCTACATTCTCAGTGTGGTATCACTGCTCTGTGCAACTATCTAGTTGCTTAGCCAGATTATACTGGACCAATTCCATCATGAAAGGAACAAAATTTGCAGACACTCTAAAAACAGACTTACCTTTTCAGAGAGCAATGTATCTATGATCCATGGGCTTTCAGGAGGTCCTGGAATCTTTGCGGAGTTTTTCTCTAACCCTCTAGAACACGGATGCTGACAACTGCTGCTTTGGGCTCACAAGATCCAAACAGAATGATGTAATGCATCAATGTAATAAATCCACGTGGCACCTGTGGAAAGTAGAAGTAATCAAGATACTTTCAAGCTAAAATACCACAAGAAACTAGACAGTTAATATACCTTGAGATGGGATAGATACTGCTGGCCTTTCCAGATTAAAACAAATTTTCTCATAGACTGTATTGGTATGGATGATAAAAATACAGAGGCAGGGGGATTCAAAGTTTAGAAACGGGGGCTGGAGAGATGGCTCAGCGGTTAAGAGCACCCTCTGCTCTTCCAGAGGACTAGGGTTCGATTCCCAGCACCCACATGGCAGCTAACAACTGTCTGTAGTTCCAGTTCCAGGCAAACACCAAGGCAAATAATTAAATAAAATAATAAAATAAAAAAAAGTGTTTTTTTTTAAAAAAAAAAAGAAACAATGTGGGCTACATAATGAGTTTGAAGTGAGCCTACTCTACGTGAGACTTTGCTCAAAAAATAAGACTAGATTTATCAAAAGAAAATGTATTTGCCAGATGTGTAACTTGGTGCTGCTGGCTAAGGCCATGGTCATTTGCTCAAGCCATGTAGCTCCATCTGGTAGTAGCTATGCTATGGCTTTAGAGTACTCTTTCTAACACACGGGTGTGCCAAGCTGACAGTAACTGGCAGTTAGATCATGAGAGCTCCTTCCTCAAGAATAGTACTAGAATAGTTGTATGCAGGATTCTCTTTGCCACCTGTCTCTCACCATATGAGAATGCAGTGTTCATCTGTTTCAATAGATGCAGCTTTAAGGGCCATCTTGGAAGCAGAGAACCCTCACAGCAACTAAAATTATAGGTGCCATGATCTTGGAACTATAGTTGCCTTGATGTTAGAACTACCAGCCTTCTCAAATCCATGAAATAAATTCCCATTCTTTATAAGTTATCTAATCTGTGGCATCTTTTATAAAGACACACAGATACCAAGAAACTGATATTGGGACAATTGCTTGAATTAGCTTAGGATGGTATAACACTGCTCTCTGAGGTCTGTCTGTGTTCTTCACAGACCAACCAAGAGAACTGAAAGTGGATGTGTGTGAGTCAGCACTAATGCATCATCATCTAGGCCCTCCTTTGTGGCACTAAATTCTGCCCTCCCTCTAGAAATGTGATGCTGATTTAATATTTTCCTAGGAATAAACACTTGCAGAGGTTTCCACTTATTCTCAGCTCTAAAAGTGTGAGAACCAATGTAGGGACTCTGCCAGCTTCTGCTCATTATATTCATGACAAGAATGCGTTCTAGAACTGGGAAAGCAATCACAGGACTGGCTCTGGTGTGCAATGAGCTCACTGTGATATGTACCTAAGTTACTCTCTGCTGGTTACCTGACTTCCAGTGGCATGCCAAAGTGGTGTTTGGAGTTCCACAATTCATGTCAGTTCAGATCCAATGTCCACAGTTCCCAAGGCATCTCAATTTCCCTTGCCCCAAATGTAAATTTACCTTAACAAGGGTCCATAGATTCCTCTGGGATATGAGATAGATTAATGGTGGACATTTTGAATAATGTTTTGGAGTCTTTTCTCAAGGGACCCAGTGTCTGCTACTATATACTTGCTAAAGCCTGAGAATTAAATAAATAGTTGTAACTTTGCTTTTATAATTCATAATTTAATTGATTAACCTAAAACTTTTGTGCTTAGACAGATTAAGTAAAGCTTGAATAGAGTTCCTATCTGCCTTCTGAGAATACTATTCTAATTATATATCTGTTGCCATGGTAAACATTGCAACCAAGAGCAACTTTGGGGAGAAAAAGGTATATTTTTCTCTTACAGGTTTCAACTCATCACTAAAGGAAGTCAAGGCAGGAACTTGAAAGCAGGCCTACTTGTCATTCCATGCTATTACCTCATACCGGGTAACTCAACACAGCCAAGGAAACAGCAGAACCCATGAATAAATGTTGCTTGATGGCTCACTTGCAGGCTTCTGCTTAGTTAGCTAGCATTTTTATGCAACCGAAGACCATTTTTCCAGGGAATGGTGCCTCCTTCAATGGGCTGGGTCCACTTATATCACTTGATAATCTAGAAAACTCCCCATAGGCGTGCCCACATGTCAATCTGATTTGGGAAATCCCTCAATTTAGTCTTCCTTCTCAAATGATTCTAGGCTGTGTCAAGATGACAATTAATTCCAGCTAGAACAAAGACTGTGGTTAAAACAGCATCATCATAGATCTTTAGAGGTCAGTCCATGATGACTACTGCTTTTGTTCTCCATCCTTCATGGTAAACATGACTTCCTGGCTTTTGGTATCTGAGTAGTGCTATATGGTCTCTATATCTCTGGGATCCAATTAACCCAACCACTGAAATCTTCACAGTAAGACAAAGCCTACAGTGAAATGACCATGAAAATATTCAAGGGTGGTAAAAAGCCACTTAACAAATTTAGCTTGTAAAGTACATCTGATGGACTACTTAATGCAGGTGTATCTTAAATGAAAAATATACTTCTATACTGAAATCTCTCTTAGCTTTTGAATCCATTCCTCTACACTCAAGCTGAGCATGTCTAGCATTTCTAATTCTCTCATGGTGTTATACCTTGTGGTCAAGTTTTAATTAGTTATAAATTCCATTAGCACTCTTTCCAGCTTCAGTTTCAATATTAGATGCAGAATTTCTGCTTAATGAGCTCATATTAGTTAATTTAGCTTGATCCAACATTATGTTCCTTCTACCTTTAACCCACACCTTTACTGTCCACCTCCAAACATGTTTCAAGATTTGTCTGTATAAATTAGAAAACTGTAATAGTTTTTGCTTTGTCTTGAGAATATAGTTTACTTCCTCCTAGGCCTGTACCTTATCTTGATGAGTCTGGGAAATAGTCAAGTTACAGCTGCAGATAAAAAAAAAACTTCATTATAGACACACTCAGAGATAGTGTTAACCAAACATCTGGGTATTACACAGACATTCAAGTTGATACATAAAATTACTCATCATCAATTGCTAGAGAAATGACTCAGCAGTTAAGTACACTATTGTTCTTGGAGTTTGGTTGCCAGCATCTACAAGATGGCTCAAAACTGTGGTAGTTCCAGCTTCAGGGGATCCAGCACTATCTACTGACTTTGATAGTCTCTGCACTCTCATAAACAGACACTAACTAGACAAAGTTACAAGTAAAATAATTTTTAAAAAGAAACTGTTCTCTCCATATTTCCTGATCTTGGGGAGCCCCTGAATCATAATCCTGGGCTTTTGTCTTTCTTGCTTTGCCATATGTATTGTATCAGTGTTTCTGTGATAAACATATGCACTGGTAGCTTCATTTGTCCAAAATTTTTGGTCAGACCTAGATACATGTTTCTGAAAGCAATATGAACTTAATGGCTTCTCTGCCATTAGGCCTTGAGTGGCAAAACCTTTTCATCAATTAACTTCTTTGTCTGTGAAATATAGATAATAGTGCCTAGCTCACTAGACAGTGGTGAGAACTAAACATTTTATTGCAAGCTGAAGCATTCAAGAGAGAACCCACCATATCTAATAAGATTTAATGGATGTTAAGTATTATTCAATACAAGTAAAATATGTCAACATGAACACACACGAGTTTGGCTTAAACTGAATAACAAGACCTTCAAATCATCTTTTGTATCAATCACAATTTTTTTCAGAAAAAAATATTGAATCAAACAAAACTTAAATATGTATCAAAGAAAGATATTTATGTGCCTTTGCCAAGACATTATTAGGCAAATTTTAAAAACTGGGATATAGATTTGAAGAGCTCATTGTTTTCATAATCTATAGAAGTAATTATAGCTGAGAAATCACATTGCACCATATGTTTTAATTTGCTTTGATAAAAACGTACAAGAGTAAGTTTCCAGGTGAACTATTTCTTAAGTACATGTCTTTTCAATTATTTCTAATATTTTGCTTATAATTTGAATGAACTCAATTTTTACTAAAGAAGAAAAAAATTATGGTAATTGTTTTTCCAGTAAAAATGTTAAAAGAACATAATAACGGACTCTTCGTTTTATGAATAACAAATAAATCCTAGTCACACAGTTGTCCTTGTTTCTTGCTGGCTACATCTCTGTGGCTGTTTACCTACATGCATGTGTGTGCACGTGCATGCACACACACACACACACACACACACATATCCATTTGCATTTAATCACACATAGTCACAGAAGCTCCAGAGTCTCTCTCTCTGTGTATAAGAATCTGTTTATCTTTCTATCTGTATCTCTTTCTGGCTTTCTCTCTTTAATTCTCTTATTCTATTCTACCCCAGTCCACTCTTCTCATGCCCATCTCTCTGAGTTAATGCACAAATAAAACAGTTTATTTTCCAAGATAATGTTTGTAAAAGAAGCAGGAAAAAATTCAACAGTTTATATACGTAAAGAAATTTTGCCAACCACTAGCAGCAGAGCAGGGCAGGCTTTGTTCACACAGTGACCTGGGACATTGAATAGAAGCTTAAGCTGTACATGTGCTTATCTACATTTTTAGCAGTGCTAGGGCCTGAACCACGCTTTACACCTGTTAGACAAGAGCCCTCTTCCTGAAATGCTGTGGCTAATTTTATTAAATATATATCACTACAGGATATTTCCCAAGCGCCTTGCCTATTGTCGACTTGGAGACAAGACCTCACCAAATTACCAGGTCTGGCCTTGAATAGTAACCTTGTAGCCTCTGCCTTTAGCTAGAATCACAGGCCTATACCACAGGGCCTGACAGATGTTTATCTGGGGTGAAATGTAAGATGAAAATAATCAGATGTCTATGAGCAGCCATTTATTTGTGATCACCACCATGCTGTAATCATGGTAGTATTTACCATTTGTCAATCAATAAACTCACTTGTAATGACAGGAAAAATAATAAAATAAAATAGTAATTGCATGAATGATAGAACATTTAGGAAAGAAAATTTTATTAGTTCTTCTGTACAAAGGGATCTTCTGTCGGTGTAACATCTTAGGTCTTAATACTGAGTGAATTTGATTCTTTCATGCCATGTCAGTCACTTCCAATATATCTGTGTTATCATAAAACTGTATAATTTATTAATGGACACTAATGGCTTTAATAAAGGCAGAAGGATCAGAAATAATAGAAGGTTACAAGTGATGCCTTCTTATTCTTTATTCCCTCTACAAGTATTAGCCTATATTGACTCATTAGCTGTGTTTATCTTTATAAAATTACAGACGTGTATGAACAGGTCTGTTTAATGTGGACTGGTATCAAGCATTGTACAAAGGTACAATTGTGAGAGACTCAATGACCTCAGCAGTGAGGTCTACAGCAGAGTGAACACAGCCTCAGACACTGCCTCTCTGCCTGTGTCAGGCCTTTTTTAGCCTCTGGGCTATACACATATGGATTCCTCTGCTTTTAAATGCTCTTTCATAGATATATCCATATCTCCTTCCTCAGGTGCCACTAGAGAAGGCACTCACTCAAGCATAAAACAGCATCTCCTGCCTTGTCCATTCTTGCTTCACATTTTCACTGGGCTGGACCATACCTATTTTGTTTATTACCACCTGCCTTCTCCATGAGAACTTACTTGTTCCCTTTGTGTATATCTGTACATTTTTGTGTGTGCTCATGTGAGTTTGGGAGCCAGAGGACATCCTTGAATGTTATCACTCAGGAGCTACCCACCTTGTTTTTTTTTTTTTTTTTTTTTTTGAGACAGGATCTCTCATTCTCACTAACCTAGAGCTGGACAAGTAGGCTAAACTATCTAGTTAGCAAGTTCTAGGTATTCTTGCCTCTGCCTCCCTACTGATGGTATTGCGAGAATGTATCACCATTCTAGGCTTTTTAGCATTGATTCTGGGGATCACACTTAAGATTGTCTCCTTCCGAAGCCACATTTTCCTGATGGGCTATCTATCTCCACAGCTTGACAGGGTCCTTTTGTTTACTGTTTTCCATAAACCAAGAAAAGCACCTGGCTGGCATCCCATAAATGTTTCTTGCTTGATTAGGAGTTAATTATAAAACTTTTGCATCATTTATTGATCCTAATATTATGTCAGTATCACAGAAGGTCATTTTCTGAAATGAAAGGTGGGTTTTTCTTCTACATGTGTATCACCTATCTGGTGAGATGAGCTCATCACATATTAGTTTCCTATTGATGTGCAGCAAATGAACCCTGACAATAGTGGCTTAAGGGACAGTTATTTCCTAGCAGGGCTCCTGTGGGTCAGAAATCTAAAAGCATGTGCTGAGGGATTCTGGCTCAGCCTCTTTTGGGTACTTGAATCAGAATGTCAGCCTGAGATCTTGTCATATAAAGGCTTGACTGGAGCTGACTGATGTCCTTCCCAGAAAGCAAACTCATATGGCTCTCAAATGGTGCTGGCTAAGGGCAGTAGGCCTCTGTTTCCCCCTACATGGATTTTTCTATATATAGAATGGCTCAAGAGCACTGCTGTTGTGACATCTGAATCACTCAAAGGCAAATACAGTGGAAGGCAGCCACGATGCCCTTTATGACTAAGCCTTGAAGGCTACTTAGTCATGTCTTCCATATCTTATTGGTTTATGAAAGTTGGTGGTGTTCATTGTGGAAGGAAATTGATTGAATATAGTGTAATATAAGTACCAGAAGGTGAGAAACACTAAGGAGACTGGCCACCTTGCATTGAACTAAGGAATGAATCATATAGGACCACATGCAGGTTAGAACTGAGTTCCAAACACCTCAAGGTTTAGGCACTTCTGAGAACTTAAACTTTTAGAACTGAGCCCCTGAACTGATGAGACTCAACCCTTGTTTGTATCAGGACAGCTACTCCAAGAATTTTAATAACAGAATGTAATTGTTTATTTATTCAATGATTCTAAAATTACAAAGTCCATAAACTGAACAACCTGACTGAGAGGGATCAAACTGATATTAGTCAGTATTGTCTGATGACATCACTGGGATCTTTCTCTTGACTCTTCTCAGCTCCCTGATCCTTGTGCTCTTCATAGACAGGACTCGGTGTCATGTGGAGGATATGCAGAAGATAGATCAGAGTAACATGAACACATCCTTGACAGATAAGAGTAGATGTGGTGGTCTGAAAGGAAATGCCCCCTAAAGGGTGTGGCACTATTAGGAGGTGTGATCTTGTGGGAGGAAGTATGTCACTGAGAAGGTGGGCTTTGAGGTCTCTTTTGCTCAAGCTTCCCTCAGTGTGACAGTCAGTTGACATCCTGTTCCTTGCAAGCCAAGATGTATCCAGCACCACATCTGCCTGCATGTCACACCATTCTTTCCACCAAGATAATAATGAGCTGAACTTCTGATACTGTAAGTGAGCCACCCCAATTGAATGTTTTCCTTATAAGAATTACTGTGGTCAGAGGAAGGGAGTTTGAACAAGGGGATACATGAATAAAAAATGAGACTTTATTCATAATAAAAAGAGTAAAAAAGAGTTACTATGGTAATGGAGTCTAAGACCATAGTGCTGATCTACATCTGAGGAGGGTTTTCTTTTACTTCTAAGGTCGCTAGAACAAGCAGTTCTTGGGGAACATCATTTTGTCCTGGTGATTGACAGGTCCATTCAGATTGATTCTAACAGGAGGAGAAATCATATATCATTGTCCTTGAATTAGAAAGCTCATTGCTAAACAGAAATCTTCTAAGTTTTAGGGCTCCAGAGCCAGGTTTAATTATCTATTAATGTATCGCGGTATAAACCCGCCGTGAGATATGTTTTAGATGGTGTTTATTTTGTGAAAATCACTTACAAAACAGAGAAGGTTTTAAGAGAAAATGAAAGGATAAGGTTGCAGTGCGCCAGAGCGTTCCTAAGGAAAACTCCTCATCCCACGCCGCACGTCCGAACTCCTGCACTGCTGGCCCGAACTGTGCACACTGGAAGCCGCGTCATCAGTCCGAAAACCCGCGCAACTGGTCCGGACCTCTCGTGAGAGAATGCCGGCTTCCTGTCCTGGTCCTCTCCCTCGGAGGTCTACTTCCGGAATCCTTTCCAGTTAACCACGCCCCGCTCATCTCCAGTCCTCTGATGCGATCGTTCACATGTATAGTTCCTGATTTCCCACTACATCTCCCCGTTTTATCTAAATAGGAAGGTTCTAAACTAGGTATAAAACTATATACTATAGGGATCATCATAAGACAGTGTCTGAGAAAGAGAAAGGTACTAACATAAGTGAGGTCAAACTACTGCTAACAAACAACAACTACAAAGTACAATTTAGTATCTAAAATGTTGATATGAGAAAATGCACAGGGATTGCTTTAAGGCTGTTTATCTTAAGCAATAGAGTTCTAACACTTGAGTGTCTTTGCTGAAATGTGAAGTAATAACAACCTCAACTATCTAATCTTCAACACCATCAAGACCTGAGAAGGAAAATATATACCTAAAGTTGGAAGCATGAAGTAACTTCCAGAATTTAGGAGAAGACAACGACAGTTAACTACCTGGACAGTCATCCACCACTTCTCTGTATAATGGGAGCATTCATCCTTGTGACTACTGGCCTAGGATATCTGACAAGTCTCCATAGAAGCAGGGTATTTTTTGGTAGGACCGTCTTATCCTGGCTAGGCAGGCTTCGGCAGTCTCTATTCCTCGTCCTGCAGGTCCATTTTGGACAGTGAGCACGCTGACAGCAGTAGGGGCAAGTGCAGTCCCTTTGCCCCTCAGGCCATTATTCGCCAAACAAGACAATCTCTTTGCAAGATGTTTGTGATGCTCAACACCACCTTGAGAAAGGAACGGTGATGCCAGGAGTTGTCATGTCTCTCAAGGCCAAATTTGAGATAACAAAATCTTGAATGCCATATTCTCTCGGTCTATGAAGTGGTTGAAGACACCTATCTATTGGGTGTATTCTGACATGTTTCTGAAAAGCCTGAGTATCCTGACTGTTAGGTGATAAATCTGAGTAACCATAATCTGCAATCCCAATCAACCAA